>PVKN010028071.1:0-13354 GCA_004027915.1 Capromys pilorides
TTTTTTTTTTTTGAGACAGGGTCTCACTAAGCAGTTCAGTGGCCTTGAGCTCACTTTTGTAGCCCAGGCTGGTTTCAAACTGGCATCAATCCTCCTGCCTCAGCCTCCCAAGTGCTGGGATTACAGGCGTGCGCCACCACGCCCGGCTTTGAAATCTTTTCTATATAGAGATTACACTTTTGGAATGAACCTGAAGAAGTAACATTAAAAATTATCCCACAGATACTGTAAATGCTATCATCCTTGACAATGTGACCGTAAAGACATATGGCAAGAGTTGAAAAGCAAAGAGGAAAGAGAAATTTAAAGAAGAAGAAACAGGAATTATTTGACTTCACTGTGTAAGGAATTACGAATACTCAGCATCATTAATGCATAATAATTCCAAATTGGACATGACGTAAATATATATCAACAGAAGAGTGGAAAAATTGGCATGGGAAACAGGCATAGAAAGAAATGCTATAAGCCAGGTGTGGTGTCACATGCCTGTCATCCCAGCTACTTGGGAGGCTAAGGCAGGAAGATCACAAATTCAGGGCCAGCCAGGGCAATTTAGTAAGACCCAGTCTCAAAATTAAAAAGGACTGGGAAGTATTTCAGTGGTAGAGCATGAACCTGCATTGTTCTGGTTGGTCTGCCCTGTGCAAGGCCACACACACACACACATGCACGCACGCACGCACGCACATACACACACAGCGAGCTTTCCAGTTGAACAAAGTTACTGGCATGAGTCCCGCATGCATTATATTGAGCAAAGCTGCCAGATACAAAATAATACAAAGTGACTCCATTATAAAAAGTTGAAGGATAAGCAGTACTACTACATGGGAGCAGATGTTGGGATGATCTTTAGAAAAGAAAATAGTGCCATGGTTAACTCCAGCTATAGAAAGATCACCCTAAATTTAGTGGCTGCAACTCTGTATGTAGCCAGGCGACCCAGAATGGGCAGGGTTGGGGAGGACGGCTCATCCCACCCGCACGGCAGCAGCTGGAGCAGCTCAGAGCCACACCTGGGCTTGGCAGTTACGGGCAGACTCCTGGGAGGCTTCTGCTTGCTCATCTGACCACGAACCCCACAGCTGGCTGCCCTGCAGGGGCTGTTGGCAGATCAGCTGTGTGGGTCCCCTCTGTGTGGCTGTGTGGTTTCCCTCATCACAGTGTCTGGATTCTAAAAGTTGACATCCCAAGGGACAGGCAAGAAACCCCTGGTTTTTTAAGGCCTCTCCTGAACACTGGCAAGTCGTCACTTCTGCAGTATCATATAGATGCAGGGTCAGGAGGAGGGAGCATCTCCCTCCCCCTTTCTTTAGCCTTATGGAGGACTGAACCAGCAACCTTTGCACTGAGCTATGTCCCCAGCCCTTTTTACTTATTTACTTATTTTTATTTTGAGACAGTGTAGGGTAAGGAGGTTAATGCTCTCCATTGGAGAGCAGTCTCAGTAGCTCCGGGAATGGAAACCAGGTTGCCAAGTATGCAGCAGATCAAGTATGGACAGAAAGAGGGGGAGCTGCAGGGCGTAGGTCACTCTGAAGGAAGTTGGCAGCTCCAGAGAGCAGCACCGTGGAGAAGCTGGGTGTGTGTGCCTGTCCAGAGATCTGCTGCATAGGTGAAAGCGAGTGGGGAAGGAACCAGTGAAGTGGGGCGAAGACAGACGGCTGTGTGGGTGCAAGGTCCTCAGATGGGTGGGAGCACTGTGGGGTCATTTATTTTAGAAAGGAGGTGTGGTGACTGAGGATGTAGTCAGTAGTAGAGTCTGTTTAACATCCTGGAGACCCTGACTTGATCCCTAGCCCTGGAAAGGAGAAAGGTAGGGAAGGACAGGGAGAGGTAGAGGGAGGGAGGAAGAGAAAAAGAAAGGGCAGAAGGTATGAAGAGATAGGGATCTAGAAGTTAGATTCTTAGCAGACTCCCAGCAATATAAAAGAAATCCAGTGGACTAAGGGTAAGGGAGAAAGGCTTGATGAGAAGAGATTAAAAAATGTTCATTAGATAGGTTGGTAGAAGTTTATAAAATCAGTGAAAGAGACCAAGGAGCAGTAATATCCAATCGCTAGCAGAAACTTAAGCATCTATAAGTACAAGGAATGTAGGACAGCCTCTATCTCCTCGATCTTCTCCTGCCTGAGTCACTGTCTCTACATTAGTATTTCCATGTTCTGGAATTCAGTGCCTCAGGCTGACTGTGAAGGTCATTTATGTAATCTGCAGCCAATCTGCTCAGAAGTTCTTCAGTAAAAAATCAACTATTCTCTTATTCTAAAAGAAATATCTGGGCCGGGGGTATAGTTGAGCGGCATAAGCACCTGCCTGGCAAGTGTAAGGTCCTGAGCTTGATCCCTGGTACAAACAAAACAAAACAAAAACAAAAAAAACCCACATAGACTACAAGTCTGCAAAGACACATAGTTAAAAGCTTTGGAGAGGGATCTTTTGCTAAGAGAGATTAATGATGACCTCCTTTGCAGGATGGGCCTAAGAAAGAAATGCGAGTTGGACGGGAGGCGGTGAGTCACACTGCGGCGCCTCCCTGGCACGCCCTGCTGCTCAGCAGCGTCCTCCTCCAGAGATGCAGGCTCTTCTCCCTCTGCTCTGCCTTCCTTGCTGCTGACTCATGAGTGCAGAATGGCTGCTGTAGCTCCCAGCCTCACAGATCAAACGCACAGGGAATCTGGGCAGAAGTCCTTAATCTCCTGGTGTTGCTGTCATCAGGAAAATGTTATCTTCCCAGTGCCTGGTGGGACACATTCCCTCTGATTGCACTGGCCACTCAGACAGGAGGCTGATGAAACCCTGGTTCCAGTGAGTGACTTAACCTCCAGGGCTAAGTGTGGTAGCCCCAAACAAAAGAGGGATTCTGGTCACAGGAAAAGAGCAGGTGAATGGCAGTGAAAATTCAGCTCATGCGCGTTTGTTTGGTCTTCATATTCATCCCATTTTGCGTGCTGTGTTGCTACCTTCTTAGTGCCTCGACATTTTGGCTGTGTCTCCTTTTGTGTGTCCATGCGGTATTGACACAAGGAAGAAAATGATGTCGGTGGATGACCTCCAAATAGCATAGGAGAAAAATGAAACTCCCGACCTGAAAAGGACCTGGGACATGGTCATGTTCTTTGAAACCAAAGAATGAATTTTAGGAACAAATGGAGGTTGTGAGCAGAATATATTTATTGGGGGAAAGAAAGCTTTTGGCCAACAGAGGGACAGAAGGGGGACCCAGGAGCAGGTAGTCTGGGGAAAGCTATCTCTTCCAGGGATTTTTATAGTGTAAAAACATGAGGCAAGGCAGGTCTAAGGTAGGAAACATGGGAACTCTTTAGGTGGTCATGAGGTGGGACAAACTATGGTCAACCAATGAAATTATAAGCCCCATCAGGTTAAACTGATTAAATCCAGTACCAAATGGGGAAGTGAGTCATGTAGCAAGCAGGCATGAATATGGGACAGGGTCTCTTTCTGCTGGGGGTTGGGTTAGTGACTCATTTAGGCTCTTTCAAGGTGGTTGATACTTATTTAGAATATCAATCCGTGATGCTCATCCCTAGGGAAGTATGTAGCTGAGTTTCTTCTTTTGTCTTGAGGTGTGGCCCATATGGAAGTGTCTGTCTCTTCCAAGTTGCAAAGTCACCTTGTCTTCCATATTGTCTCCTTGAGGGCTTGCTTCTGTCTGACTGCCTATAATATTTCTAATTCAGCTGCCTACAACAGTATGTGTGCAGGGCCAGCGAGATGGTTCAGCGATCTAAAGCATCTGCTTAGGAAAACTTAGGAACTGAAAGGACCGTGGTTCAATCCCTGGCACCATATGCTGTGCCAGCCCTAGCCCCAGGGCAGGCTGAGCCGGCCATAATACAAAAATAAATAAATAAATAAATAGCATGAAAAGTTTATGAAGAGAAAGCTCCTGAGAGACAGGAAAGGCCCCAAATGGGTGGACACTGAGGCTTTGCAATGCAGCAAATCACAATGTAGGTTTGTTATGGTTCATGTCTAGTTGTCCCTCCAAAGCCCCATGCAGTCATGGGGTGGCTTCTGAAGCTTGTGATTATCATCGTGGGTGTGGTTACCTGCCCTGGGGCGGGTAATCTGCATTACAATGTAAGGAGGGGAGGGAGGCCAGCTAGGTGCCTGAGCTGCTCCCACTCCCTTGGCTCTGCTCTTTGCTGCTGCCATGGACAGTTGCTCTCTGCCATGTGCTGCTCTGCCTTGGAGCCAGCTGAACATGGACTGAAACCTCTAGTAACTATGAGCTTAATAAACCTTTCCTTCCTTCATTTCAGGTATCTGATAACTGTCCCAGCAATGAGAGAAAAATGACTGAGAGAGGGTTGAACTCAAATCAATCTACAGTTTACAAGTATGGCGGCTTAGTTACTTCTCTATTGATCCAAAAGGGAAGTGAGGGTACAGGGAAAGAACAAAGGAATCATTAGAAGGGGAGGGGAGTATGGGTCCAGTTGTTCTGGTCACCCACCTACGTGTCTTATGCCTGATGCCAGTCTGTGTCCTCTAGACCAGGCAGTGCTAAGTATTGTATGGTTTCACATTGCCAGTTAGTGGAGGCCTGTCCACTACATCTGTATCCTGCAGCCTGGCTGTCTTTGGATGTGCCTCCAACCACAATTCTGATGTCTTTATTTTTGTGTCAGCTTTCTTGAGAGCCCAAGGGCACTCTCTGAGTGTCTATTAATTTCTATCTAACTTAGCAGTCTATAAGCTTACCACTTCCTTCCTCGCTCTGCTGTTTGGAGCATATGTAGTACTAGGGATGGAACCCAGGGCTTCAAATGTGCTAGGCAACACTCTGCCACTCAGCCCTATCTTTACATTAAAAAAAAAGGGACTTATTCTGTTATTACTTGATTAGCAAGCTTTAGATGATCTATTTAATCTCTAGTTGTTAAAATGATTTAATCAACAAAATTTAACTTCTTCCATCTCTGGATTACTTTTCCATCCAATTGATCATTGTGTACTTTCAGTGTAATCAGGTAGGAACTAGGTACTTGGGACTTTTAGTGACACAAAAGGGAGATTGTTCTTGCTTGGAGAGTTAGAAAGAAGGCACTTGTCACTTTTTTTTTTGGCAGTACAGGGGATTGAACTCAGGACCTTGCGCTTGCCAGGCAAGCGCTTATTCACTGAGCTATCTCCCTAGCCCCCTTGTTACTTTGATAATGGAACTGAGCACATGATCTAGTCAGACAGAAGGGCAAACTTCCAACCCATGGTTCCTGTGATGAGATTCAATAGTAGCTGGCTGGGGTGCAGCTCAGCGGGAGAGCACTTGCTCCACCTTTGTGAGTCCCTGGGTTTGATCCCTCAAACTTCCCGCCCCCAAGTGAAAGTATCTTTGTGATCAGTATTATGTGGCTTTCTATACTGAGGAAAGTCGAGCAGTGGAGAGATAGGTGGGTTTTCTTCAGGTCCCTCTCCAGGTCCTTAGAGAAGGTGGAATTTACCTTAGGTCCTCGGTATTCTTAAATACCATCAGCAGAATGACAACCATTAGCAGATTTGCTTAAAGGCTGTCTAATTCTGAGGAGCAGGGAGGACAGCCCAGCACCCTCTCCCTGAGGCTGGCCCTGCGGCTGGGTTTCATGCTGCCTACAGATCTGGCTCCAGTAAGCTCTGACCTCCTGGGCCTGTTGGAGCCCTCCTCTAGTTCATCTAGTCTGCCCCTCAGCTAACTTCTTAAACTTTTTGCCCGGACTCAGAGGGCTGACCTCCCTACCCTCTCAGTCGAAAGTCGGTTCTTCTGGAATGTGATGCTCTTTATCTCATGTCCACCAGTGCCCTGAGAAGCCCCACTCCCTGTCCTGCCCTCACTAGGCCACCTTTGTCATGTGGCCATCTAAATCCAAGAGCAACAGTGAAATGGACAGCAGGGTATGGTGACATGTACCTGCGGTGACATGTACCTGCAAGACTGCCAGTGTGAGCAACTTAGAGAGATCCTGTCCCACCTGAAGAAATAAAGAGGGGGGAATATAGCATAGTGCACAAGCCAGGGGTTCAAGCTGTAGTCTCAGAAAATTAAACTGAACTAAAAACAGTAGGTGGGAGTGCACGTGGGTGGGTGGGGCTGTCTACAGCAGGGCTGGCAATCTTCACCTGTAAAAGATGGTTGTGAAATATTTTTGCAGGCCATAAGCGCCTGTCCTGATTACTAGCCTCAGCCATTTAACAGTAAAACAGCCCTAGACACGGAATACATAATCAGGTGGGGCCTGTCTGTGTTCCAATAAAACTTTATTTATGGATACTGAAATGTGAACTTCAGTTCATATGACAAGCTATTACTGCCTTTTTGTTTTGTATTAAGTCATCTAAACATGTGAAATCTTTCTTTCCTTCATTTTGGATATTGGGTATTTGTCCCAGAAACAAGAAAAGAGTAACTGAGATAATAAAAATTAGAATGGTTGGATATAAACGGGCTATCATATAATGGTAAAGCAGATATAAAAAGATTTGGATTAGTTTAGTCTCTAGTTAGATGATGATGATGATGATGATGGCTCAGCCTGCCCTGGGGGTGGGGCTGGCACAGCATGTGGTGCTAGGGATGAATCTTGGTCCCTACAGTTGCCTAAGCTTGCCCAAGCAAGCACTTTAGATCGCTAAGCTATCTTGCTGGCCCTCTAGTTAGATTAAAAGTAGATTTTAAGCCCAAAATATGGCTCGTTTATTTCTATTTTAAAATGATCTATTTTAAAGAGGAAAAAAAATATAACAACATTTCAAGGTAACAATGGTGAACATATTGCATATTGTTATCTTTAAATTAGTAAATATGGCTTTTTTAACTCTTATTTTGTCTTTTTTTTTTTTTTTTTTTTTTTGGCTGGCTCAGGCTGCCTTAAGGGTGGGGAGGGGATCAAACAGTGGTCCCCAGCACCCTAGTGACTTTGACAAATCATGTGCTTTAATCAGCTGAGCTACTTGGTAAGCCCCTCGCCTATCTTCTTTATTTTCATGTATTCATAAGAAGGATGCTTCAAGGCCAGCCAGATAGCTCAGCGGATTAAAGCACCTGCTTAGGCAGACGCAGGGACCAGGTTCAATCCCCATCCTGGTGTGCCAGCCCCACCCCAGGGCTTACTGAGACTGTGATTGAGACAGGGTGTGGTGACACATGTCTATAATCCCAGTGCTTGGATTAGGGAGGCTGAAAGTAGGAAGAACACTATGAGTTTGAACTGTGTAGTGAGACCCTGTAGACCATATACTAAAATACATTTTTTTAAAAAAAAATATATTTCTGCAGGATTATTTTATCATTGAAGTTTTGGGGGAGATTCTTTAGGTATTTGAGAATATCTGACATATACCATACAATAAAAAATAAAAATGATAAATATTTTATTTCAAAAAGTCAACAAAGGCCAAAACCAATACCTTTGTGACTTCCTAATCATATGAATTGTTTTGTTTCTGTTAAATCTGCAGCTACTTTACCATATTTGGAAACTAAAAGAAAATTATTTCACTTTAGATTAATTCCTTTTTTTTTGGTCTTTTTGAGACAGGGTCTCGCAATGCAGTTCAGGCTGGCCTTGAGCTCACTTTTGTAGCCCAGGCTGGTCTCGAACTTATGCTGATCCTCCTGTCTCAGCCTTCCAAGTGCTGGGATTACAGTCGTGGACCACCACACCCAGCTGTTATTATTTAATTTCTTGCTGATGACCATATTTGTGTTTCTCTAATGACCAGAGCACTGAACTTTTTTCATGTATTTATCGTCCATTTGTACTTCTAAAAATTATCCGTTCATTTTGTTTGCCCACTTTTTGGCTGGCTCTTTCATTTGGGTCTACGTTTTGAGTTCTTCACGTATTCCAGGTGTTAGCCTCTGCCAAGGACTAGCTAGCAAAATCTTTTTCACTTTCTGTAGGTTGCCTCTTTTCTCTGTTGGTTGTTTCCGTGGCTGCACAGGTTTTCAATCTGATGTAATCTCATTTGTTGATTCTTGGTGTTATTTCTTGTGCACTTGGGTTCTGTTCAGAAAGAACTTGTCAACACAAATGTCTTCCAAAGTTTTACATATTTTATCTTCCAGTGGATTACGTGCTCCTGCTTTAATGCTTAAGCCTTGGATAGATTTTTGGTTTAATAAATGATGAGAAATGTGGATCTAGGTCTGCATGTGTTTAGCCAGTTTTCCCAGCACTGTTTGTTAAAGAAACTCTTTCCTGCAGCCTATGTTTTTGGCCCCTTTGTCAAGCATCAGACAATTGAATGTGCCTCTAGTTGTTTCTGCATGCTCTATTCTGTTCCACTGATCCATGCATTTGTTTTTGTGCCAGTAGTACCATGTTGTTTTTACTACCATACCTTTGTAATATGCTTGAAATCTGGAATTGTCATGCCTCCTGCCTTGCTCTTATTGCCCAGAAAAACAGCCAGGCATGGTATTGCACAGTTGGATTCCCAGAATCATGGGAGACTGAGACAGGAAGAATGCTGAGTTGGAGGTCAGCCAGGACAATTTAGTAAGGTCCTATTTCAAAATTAAAAGATTTAAGAAGTGGTGGGAATATAGCTCCATGTTAGAGCATCCCTGGGTTTGCTCTCCAGTGGGGAGGGGACAGGTTCAACTCCTTATATCACCTGAATGCCAGATAAGCATGTCCTCCAGGTCCGAAGCCTCTGTCAGGCAGTGAGCCTGGAAACTACGAGAGGAAACCAGAAAGGAAACAAGGAAGGGAGCAAGCAGAGCCTTTGTGTTCTTTTGTCCAAAACAGTAAAACATTGGATGCTTAAATCAATGAAATGCAGAACATAAATTAATTTTTAAGAACATTAATAAGCAATTGGTTTCTTTCTTTTTTTTTTTTTGGTATTTTAGGGAAGGGTCTATAGGGTATTCAGGGTCTCATGCTTGGATCAGACTCGTAGTGATCTACCTGTTTACAGCCTCCCAAGAGCTGCTATTACAGGCATGCACCACCATGCCCAGTCTCTATTGCCCATCTCAGCACACCCCCAGGGTGGGGCTAGCACAGCAGGCCTGGGGATCAAACCCCCTGCCCCTGCACCTGCTTACAGGTGCTTTAATCCACTGAGCTATTTGGCTCGTCCTAGCAATGGGCTTCTTATTGGAAAATAAAACCTTAAAAAATGGACTAGATAAAGATTTTTTAAAAAGAAGAAATAATCTCACACACACACACACACACACACAAAATGGCTGCAATGTTATTATCACTGCTAAAAAATTTATGATAATCCTTTACTAGTATACATGGTAGTATTTTGTGGGTCTTGGTGGGCACATTCACCAAAGGGAATTTGTACCTGTATATGCTGTCTTGATTCCTTTTCTGTTTTTTTTTCTTTTATTCATTTTTGATTTTTTTTCTTTTCCTTTTCCTCTACCCTCCCTTCAATCTCTCTCCAGTTTTGTCTATTTTATTTATTTAATTTTTTTGCAGGACCAGGGTTCGAATTCATGACCTTGCATTTGCCAGGCAGGCACTTGTGCCATGGAGCTCTCTCCCCAGCCCCTTATTTTATTTTAATTATTATTTTTTTTTTTTTTTGCTGGTTCATCCTGCCCTAAGTGAGGGGCTGGCGCAACATGTGGTGTCAGGGATTGAACTGTGGTTCCCTGCACCTTTAGGCCACTGAGCTATCTCACCAGCCCAGTTTTGTCAATTTTAAATATTGCTGTAGCAATTCCACTTCTAAGAATTCATCCTATAGATAAACTTAATATGGGGAGAAAGAGGAGGAGAAAGGGAAGTAAAATAACTAAAATGTATTTTGTACGTGAACTAATCCCCTCACAATAAAAGCAGTCATTATGTACTAGAAATATGTGCTAATAAATGTTTTTACTTTTTTAAAAAAAATTTTTTTTAACTTTATTTACTTATTTTTATGTTATGGCCAACTCAGGCTGCCTTGGGGGTGGGGCAGGTACAGCATGTGGTCCCAGAGATCCAACTGCAGTCCCTGCAGCTGCCTAAGCTTGCCTAAGCAGGCGCTTTAGACCACTGAACCATCTCGCCGGCCCCATGTTTTTACTTTTTAAAAAAGATAAATTCAAATATGTGAAACTAGAAATTTTAAAAAGTTTTTTAATTTTTTTTTTTATTATTTGTTGAGCACTCAGGCCAAGCAAGGCATTTTATATTTAATCCTGAAAAGAACACTTTGAGCTCGGCTCTGATGGAAACACGGGCTAGAAGAGCTCTGGCCACAGGGTCACTAAGTGACAGGAACTGGCAGGCCAGCTGCATGTGTCCCACTGGCTGCACTGCAAGAAAGTCCATAGCAATGGTGAAAAGCCAAAGAGATCGCAGCGAATGTAAGTGACCCTGATTTTGGGACTGGGAAGACAAATCACAACAAATCTATATGTTGGGAATTATGCAGCTTGGAGGAGAACCTGACAGGCACCGAGTCCTGCGGTGGAAAGGCCTCCGGGAAGCACGGGGTGGGCAGGAGGAGCCATGGCGTGGAGCACTGCACTCCGTATGCGCCCTGCTGCACAGAAAAGCTCAAGGCTCATTTCTTGTTCTCAGCCGCCTCCCTAGGAGGCCAGCTCTGGCTTTCTCATCAGTGTATATTGCTTTAGTGTGAGTTCCTTCTCAATAAATGTATGCAGCTAAGTAAAGGGTCACATATGTAGACACACAAACATGTCTAGAACAGAACAACAGCTAATATTGTATTTATGGGTTGCTGTTCTAAGTATATCATGTATAACATCTCAGTGAATATCCACACGAACCCTATTAAGGAGTATTATTCACTATGTGGTCATGACAAAATTAAGGTATCTGTCCTAGGTCACCTCACCAATAGGTGGCATTTGAAAACTGGCCATTAGGCTCCAGAGTTAGTTAAGCCTTTAATTCTCTCCCCAAAATGATTTTTGATGGGCATAGTGGCTCATCCTTTAATTCCAGCACTTTTGGAGGCTGAAACAGGAAGATCCCAAGTTTGAGCCTAGCCTAAATAACTTAGTGACTTAGGGAGACTCTCTCCCAAAATAAAAATGAGTTGGGGATATAGCTCAGTGTGGAGGCCTGGGTTCAATCCCCAGTACCAGGAAAAAAAGAAAAATTCGTTTCAGTGCTGAGAATAAACTCAAGATTTTGCACATGCTAGGCCAGTGCATTGCCACTGACGGACAGCCCCAGATATTTTTACTTTTATTTCTTTTAATGTTGATTCAGGGTCTTGTTAATTTGCCCAGGCTGGACTCAAACTTCAGATTCTCCTGTCTCTGCCTCCTGCCTCCTGGGTCCAGCATCTGCATATGGGGGAGAAGACAGGAGGTGGGGGGGGGGGAAGGGGAAGGAGAGAGAGAAGAGAAAGGAGGGAAGAAGAGGGGAGAGGGGAGGAGAGGGGAGGTGTCAGGAAGAGGGGAAGGGTTAACATTCTCAGCATGAGAAGTTGGAGAGGCTGCCTGTCTCTAAAGGAAAACATTCTAATTTTTAATGACCTGTTTTACCCCCCACCAACTCACTAAAGGAAATAAAGAAAGTTGTAATTTAAGAATTGTACTGTTAAGAAAACTGGACTTTCAATGCACAATTAAAGCTACCCAAGACAACAGTGTCTTATCTCCTTCCAGGAACCCCTTTCAAAATTTTTCAGAGCCCTACAATAGCAACCCAGGGAATTAGACCCTACCTTTCACAAGCCGAGTGCGTTGTGCTTTTTCTGTGACGCCTAGAGATTCCCAACTCCCAGATTCCCAACCCTGAGCACACGCAGATCCTCCTGCCAGCCCCCCACACACCTCTCCCCATTTACACCCTCTGCCTCATCAGTCTGTAGCTGCTTCTACTGTACGTCCTGAACCGCTTTTATCTTCCAAAATCAGCCACCTCCATATGGAGGGGTGGGGGCAGGTCGAACACTGTGTCTCCTCTCTGGGGACCTCCTGGGCCCCTCTCCCTGACAGATGGAGGTCAGGGTCCCAACCTGAGGAGGAGGTAGTGGTAACCCTATTGCAGAAACACTGAGTGACTCTTCCCTCCTATTTCTGGGTGATCTTTAAACTTGACAAGTGCCCATGTGCCCGCACATACATTACTAATAAAGTGGCCAAACAGGTCGCGCCGGGCAGAGTTCGCCAGACTCCACAGTCACTTCTGCACCAGTCAGTGCTAATGCATTCATTCAGAAGCGTGGCTTGACTCGTTCACACTGCTGAGTCACCCATCCTGTCACCCTTTCATCACCTTTTTCCCAAGGGCAACTTGATAGGTTCATTCACCATTTTGTTGGAATTATTTCTCTTGCAGACTGCTGATTTACCACCTGAGCTATATCCTCAGCTCTTTTGGGGCAGGGGGGAAATATATATATATACTTTTGACTAATGGTCTCTTTAAGTTCCCAGTGCAGGACTTGAACTTGCAATCTTCCTGCCTCAGCCTCCCTGAGTGCTGGTATTACAGAGATGCACCACTGCACCCAGCTTATTACTTGTTTTTTTTTTTTTTTTTAATTTGGTCTCACCTTTTTGTCTGTGTTAAGACTTTGCAGATTACTAAGCATTACTTTACAAAGAGAGTATTGAAAAATAATTGGCTATTTTCTTGGCTGATTATTATCTCTTAGCCATTATGCTAACTCTGCTAATGGAACACAGAACACCTCTCTTGCTGTTTCTTTCACAAGTCAAATGTAGTTTTAAAAGTCATTTCCTGAACACTGGGGAAGGGAACAGGAAAACAGCTTCCTTTGTTCCCCTTTATTGCTATTCCCTCCTACAGCAGATGCTGGAACAGGACTGGTGTGGGGTGTGGGGCTGAAGGGCTATTTCCGTGGGTGGGGACCCTAGAGAAAAGAAAACACACAGGTCTGACGTCAACAGCAGCATCTATATTGTTTGGTCTGTATATATACTGGCCGTTTTATCAAGGTTTGCATTCCTGTGTACTGTCGCTGTCTCAGCCATGCAGCACATGTGTGGTTATCTATGCTAAGTCATGCTTCTGTGAGGGTACTCTGTCTGAGACAGCAGGATCATGTCCTTATGTGTCCTTATGCATCCCTTAGATGCCCTGGGCTTTGAAGCAATCCAAAGTGGCTCCCCACATCCCAGCTATCAAAGGTTGGAAGAATGTCACCTCTTATGAGTGGTTCATCGGGCAGATCCTAGCGCACAATGACCACAACAGCAAAGGGAACAGCATGATTCCACTAGCCCCACTATGGCTACCTGGCACCAGGTGGACCCCAAGGATGCCTGCCACTGGGGGAGCAAGTCCTGCTGCAGAGCCTGGATGGTGAACACCTCAGCACGTATTTGTCGTGAGGCTTCTTGTACCTGCGTCTGGTGGTCAGGAATAAAAATGCAACATTCTACACGCAAGAG
>PVKN010028072.1:0-13345 GCA_004027915.1 Capromys pilorides
GGTGCTACTTTTCTTAATGATGTTAAAGACTGCTTTCTTGTACACATTTATTGTTTTAATTTGCTTTACTCAAAATCTAATTCAGGGGATGAGGATATGGCTCATTAGTGCATGGTTGGCCTGGGAAGCATGAGGTCCTGAGTTTAATTCCAGGTACTTGCCCAAAAATGATAAAAATATAAACATTCAGTCTTTCTCAGTTTTTTTTTTCTTTTAACATTTCCTACATCTGTAGAAAATTTTTCACACTGCATGAAATTGAAGACATTGCTCTCAGTATTCACAATATGTCACTATTCCCCACTTTATCTGGGCCTGAAATTTCTTCTCTTCAGTTTTCTTATGAGTTGCTTCATATTCTACAAGGGGGAAACAAAACATGTCTTGAATGAAGACAGAAGTAAATATTGTGAATAGGGTTAAGGAGATAGCTCAGTGGCCTAAGCTCTTGTCTCACAAGCAGAAGGACCTGGGTTCAATCACCAGTACCACATGCCATACTGGCCCCAAAAGCCAGAGCACACTGTGCCAGCCCCAAAACCAGGTGAGGTGATGCACACCTGCAATCCCAGAACTGGGGAGGCTGAGCCAGAAGAATCACTAGGAGTCTGAGCTGCAAGGGCCCTGTACTGAATGAATGAATGAATGAATGAATAAATAAATAAATAAATAAATAAATAAATAAATAAATTGAATTTTAAGCAATATTTTGAATATTAGACAACCTAAAAAGTCTTAATTTTATTTGTAATCCCAGCTCAGATACACTATGTTTAAAATGGTCTGCTTGCACCTGCCTGAAATCTCAAGCTCTAATAGCCTGAGGCTGAATGATCCTAATTTTGAGCTCCATGTAGGCAACTTAGGAATTTAGGGAGGCTCCCTTAAAAATGTGTGTAAATGATAACCACTCATCCTGACATCAAAAGCATAAGATTAAGAAACATATAGCATAATGGTAAACTTACATATCTGAGACATACACGAGTGAGCCATGGCCACTGTAGATGACCCCTCCTCAGGTATTCTCTGGTACAGTCTCCTTTTTCCTGCCTCACTCATCATGACATGAGCATCTCAATATCACAGTACCTTTGTTACATGGGGTTCCTGCCTTGGAGCCAGCAGGCCATGGACTGGATTCACATAAACCATACATTCAATTAAACATCTTACTTTAAAGTTTGAGTGTTGAGCATTGTGTTACATCAGTGGAAAAGCTGATCATGCATGCACACAAACATATGTCCATAGGTATATATGTATGTGTGTATATATATATATTTTTTTTTTTCTTCCTCCTTTAACTAAATATATCATTTCAAAACTTGCTTATCATATATTTTGTTGTTTTAAGTTGAACCCATGAAATAACCACCAATTAAGTAAGATTCAAATGCTGGATCCACTACTTAGTAGGCAGGTGATCTTCACTTGCTTTTTGATCTCTTTGACCCTAATTTCCTAGAACATAAATGGGGCCATTAATGCCTCCATCATAGGCTTATTTTAAATAATAACTGAAATGATATATGCACTGTCATTAGAAGAGTACCTGGTATGTCATAAGTGCTAGGTAAACTGCAATAACTACAACAAGCTGTAACAATTTGATCCTTTATAATTGCCCAGTGTGTGGCAAGCCAATTAGCTTGTATCAACCCCTGCACAACGTGAGGTCCTTGCACCAAATCATCCTTTCATTAACAGATTCCAAATCTCTCAAAGCCACATATGAAACTGTCCTATCTTTCCGCACTTCCTCAGTTTCTCTTTTACTCTTTGTTTTTTTTCTCTATTCCTTTAATACATGAAGCTTGATTTTGTCTTTAAGTATCTGTCCTTTTTTCCTCCTGATTTCCTAGAATGTTCTTCCATAAAATTTGGATTTGTTTAAAACTTCCCATCGTGGGTATTACTTTTGAGCATTCAATTACTCAGTTCATTTCATCTTTTCATGATAATTCTAAGCAGTTCAAAGTTTTTTTACATCTTTAATTGTATTTGTTTATTTGTTGTTTATCTTCTCTATAACAGTGGAAAATACAAGGAAGTTGAGATATGATGTATAGGCTTGTACCAAATATATACTTACATCAGGCAGTGTGGTGTCAAGAGTTGAAGAAACCACCAACCCACTCTTACGGATTAGGATCCTATATCTACTTGGACTTAGAAAATTACATCTGGAGAGCCTCTCAGAATTTAATCAAAATACACATTGGTGTAATGTTTTCTAGAGTCCTGGTATGTAAGATTGACTTAAATATCAAAGATACGCCAAGGCATGTAACCCTCAGCTCACAACTTTGCAATATCTTACCCCAGTAAAAGAAACCAGGGATACTAGCAGAAACCACAAAGTCTAAAGCCAAGGTCAGGAATATGTGAGCTGAACTAGAACGTCTCATACTGCCCCAAAGTAAGGGAGCATTCTGATAAGAAATGAGCAAAAAGCTCCACATGACAACAAAAGGTTAGAAGGACACATGTGTCAATTGTAATATTCTTCAGTGGACAAAGAACAGTTTAGACAACAAAGTGAAGTAATACTAAATTATTATCTGAAACATCAAATAAATAATTGTGAATCTATACTAATATAAGGAAATAGTCAAATATATTAAAAATGGAAGAGAGAAATACAGAATTCCTTTCAGAATTCTAAGTAATTCATGCAGATATTCTAATCTCAAGAAGGGGGAGCAGAAGTTTCATTCCTTATGTGGAAGATATTCATGCTGACTTCTATCTGAAGAGCACAGTGTAGAAACAGATGAAAGCAGAAATTTTCCATTGGACAATTTTGATAAACAACTGCTGAGGTGGGCAAGATGAACACAGAGTGATGAATCATTCTAGTGAGGACTCAGTGTAAAATGTTACAACTGGCACTTTTGTTTTGTGGTCTTCCATCCCAAAACTCGTAACTCCAGTCTGACCTTGAGAAAAAAAAAAACATGAGATTAGCTCCAACTGAAACACAGCCTACAAAATACTTAGCTGGTCCTCCTTGACACTGCCAAGGTTAACAACACAAGAAAAGTCTTAGAAACCTTCCACTTAAAAGGAGCCCAAAATGACAAGCTGATGGTGAATATGGTGATAGCCTGGATCTAAGTTTGGAACAGAAAGAGTATGGGGACAAAACCTAAGGAAATGTAACTAAAACATGGGCTTTGGCTAATGATGCATCAACTGTATGTACTTGTTACACCATATTAAAGTCAATTTTTAACTTAATCTGAGGGTAGTGTATACAACTTTATATTGTCTTGATATCATTTCTGTGCATGTAGTAATATTCTGAAATGTAAAGCTAATTAAAAAAATAAATGA
The DNA here is from genome assembly GCA_004027915.1 of Capromys pilorides. Classification (NCBI taxonomy): domain Eukaryota; kingdom Metazoa; phylum Chordata; class Mammalia; order Rodentia; family Capromyidae; genus Capromys; species Capromys pilorides. Next base: position 3,340 of record PVKN010028072.1, read on the forward strand.
AAAACTCAGGGCAGTCTTCTATTCTTGACTTTATATGTAACTGACAAGTGTGTTGAAAGTGAGAATTTAAATATATACCAGAAAGTTATTTAATAATTCACACCTGTGAATAAATCAGCTTGCACTGATATTTTAGGTTCACATATGCCTAGCATAAAAATAAATGAAGTAACGAAAAAGCAGTATCTTTATTTTTTGTTGTATTGATTTAAAAAACTTAATGTTTAGTTGAGAGTGTTGTGTGCATGCGTGTGTGTGTGTGTGTGCGTGTGTGTGTGTGTGTGACACTGGAGGAAAATGAAGAAACAAATGTGACGCTCTGAGTTTCAAACAGGAAAAAAAAATCTTAATCATTATTTTTCATATAAAATTTAAACAAAATAGCAATATAATTTTGTGTGATTATTTCCATCACAAACTTGTAAACATTTCCTCATTCCTTCCAGTATCGGTGTGAAGATTAAGGGGGAGAAATTAATCACATCTTTTTTATATCAAGGAAAAGTCTTAAAATTCAGACTGCTACTAACATCATTTAATTTAGCCATTTCCAAGCCTGAACTGTCCAACTTCCTCTGGGATGTGTAACTATTTTTAGTGTAGACCAGATATTTATATAACATTTCCCCAAGGAAACGATCTCTTGTCTCTGTTCCCAGAATGCTGGATAAAAAGAAGAAAAAAAAAAGCTCAGAAAAAAAAAATTGAAGAACGAGAAGTTAAGTGATATAAAATCTATCCCATCTAAAACATGGAGACATTTATAAAATAGGTAAAACATCAAAAAATATTTCATCTTTGTAAGATTCACTGAAATGAATATTCTGTGTTACTAGTAATAATGATTTATTTTTGAAAAACAGAAGGCACCTTTCATTTTTACTTGGAGAGTTAATCTCACATCTTAAAGGTATACAAATTTTAAAAGAGGAAAAACTGCATGCCTGAAAATGGAACTTAATGTGGTATATATTTTCATATTTAAAGCATGAAAAATAGAAACTGTATAAAATAAGGAACTGAATGAAACATCATATATTAGTAACTTATCAAGTCATTAAAATACTTGCAAAGAATGCAAAAGACCGTGAGTTAAATAAAAGCCAGTATGAGAACAATGGATATTCTAAAACAAAACTGACTCGGTATGTATTATTCTATTTTTTGTATCAGAAACTGAACTCAGGACTTGGAGCATATCAGACAAGAGTTTATGCCATTGAGCTACATCCCCAACAATACTTACTATTCTAAAACTATTTTTCAAAGATCTATTATTGATTCAATCAATTGATTCACACATTATTGATAACTATTTCTCAAAGTTTATATTGTAGTTTATATTATAAAATTATACTACTACAATCTATTATATATTGTAGGTTATTAGTTTTGTTTATGTATGTTGTTTTGTAGGTCTTTCAACTTGGTGAAAACATGGAAAGCCACACTATCTTAAATTGATTTTTTTAATTGATCCCAGGATATGCTAGGCCCCCAAGTTGATTATTCTTTAAACATCATTAAATTGTTGTTAATGTTGTAATGGTTAACTTACAACATGCTATTAAAATAGCCCAAAACTCTATCAGTCCTGATTACTAAATTAATTTTGAGGAATTTAAGCAATTAGTAAAAGACTGAATTGGACTGAAACAGAAAAGATCTTAAAGGAACTGCTTCTGCTTTCAGGTAGTACTAGACTAGCTTCAAAGAAAACTAGAGTAAATCTTCAGTTTGGGAAATTTTAAAGACATTTAATGGCCCTTCATATACATGCTTTGTCATTAAGTCAATAATAGCCAACTGGTGTGGTTGCTAAGACCTTCATTTCCTGGTTCTACACAGTCCTCCCTCAGAATGTGGAGTGTTGTCCCTCCCGAATCAGCTGAAGGTAAAACATGTCTCATGTAAAATAGTGCGAATTCTGTACAGAACTGAATCACATCCCGCTGTGTATTTTTAAATCACCTCTGGGTTACTTATAGTCTCTAATATAATATAAATTCTCTGTAAATTATTGAATTGTTTAGAAAATAATGGCAAGAAAATGTCAGTACATCTTCCCACAAAAATAATTTGTGCTGTGTTTTGGCGCTGGGAATTGAACTCAGAGCATTCCACCTGCTAAGAACGTGCTCTGCCACTGGGCTACGTTCCAGCCTCTAGAAATAATTTTTGATGCACAGTTGGTTGATGCTGTGGACGCAGAGCCTGTGGGTATGTAGGGACACCTGTACTTAAAACTATGCTACCTCCTACAAAAAGGGGGGATTTTCATATGGAAATGAGATCACTATTCAGATGATTTTGAACTGGAAAGGTTCTGCTGAACTATCAGTTGGTCCCGACTTAATCACATGCGCCTTTACGAGGGGAAGCGGGTCATGTAGCTTTTTAATTCTTTAGCTCGTTGTAATAGTAGCTGGAAGGAGACAATGTCATACGCTAGAAGCCCTACACTTGTCCTTCCAGGCCCACTTTCCACTATTCTTTAACCCAGGGAAGAGAATGAATGAGGAAGACGGAAGAGTCAGCAAAGGAAATGTGCAAGGAAGAGGCTGGTGGGACCGTGAGGACCACCCACTGCGGCTGGCTGTGACATTGTCAAGGGGCACGGGCAGGTCCCGAAGCACCGCCAGCAGTCCTCCAGCTGCAGGCTTGTGAATTTCACAATGACACGTGTGTGCTGGAAAGGGATTTTCACCCAGAGTCCGGAGGCAACCCCGGCCCTGTTGGCTCCTTGATGTTCACCTGAAGACTAAGAAGAGGGATACGCCCAGTCCACTCGACTCCTGAAACTGAGTTCTGAAGCCTGTGCATCCACCAATGTCTCCAAAACATTAGAACTGATAAGTTTGTGTCACTTTAAGACATTAAGTTTGCAACTAACCAAATACACTAATGCACTAATAGATCCATGATCTTTAGCAATGAATACTACTGTATCCAAAGGTTAAAAAGATAGAAGAACTATTTATTAAGAGTTAGGAAGATGTAAAGCACACTTTCTCCTCTATAAACTTAAATTGAATTGGATTAAACATGACAAAATTATTTTAATTCTATTTACAGTCTTTTCACAAGTCAGGTTTTAACAGTTTGCTTTTTTGCTTTTAAAAACATATGTTGAAGAAACCTGTTATGTGAAAATTACTACTGAATTCAGGTTTTTTTCCAGTATTGTTGATGCCACCCAGGGCCCTTTTGCTGAGCTACATCTCTCTTTTCGTGTGTGTGTGTGTGTGTATGTGTGTGTGTGTGTGTGTGTGTGTGTGTGTGTGAGACAGAGAGAGAGAGAGAGAGAGAGAAACTCACTGATTTGATACTTTGCCCAGGCGTGCCTCTATTTCACTTTTTTAAACTTTGAAAAAGCTGCTGTTTTAGTCCATGCTGAGTTTCCACTTGCTATTATGTATTTGTTGTACAAATACATAATAGAGAAAACAGTTTTGTTTTTTTCTGTGGAACTTCTGCGTATTAGAAATGTGCAAAGTAATCTGCTAATAATCTCCTCCTCCTCCTCCTGCTCTTCTTCCTCTTCCTTCTCTTCCTGTTTCTCCTCTTCCTCTTCCTCCTCCTCATTCTTCTCTTCTGACTGTTGTGCTTCCTTGACTGCCAAGGATCTGAAACCTAAATCAAAATTCAAATATTAGGGGCCGGGGAGACAGCTCAGTGGCACAAGTGCCTGCCTGGCAAGTGCAAGGTCGTGAGTTTGAACCCCGGTCCCTCAAAACAAATAAACAAACAAATTCAAATATTAATTAGGTGGTTTTGTTTTAAAAAGAAGATCAACCATAATGTTTGTTAGTATATGGTATGTCCCTTTACTGATTTTTTTTCATTTTTATCATAAACACTCCATGTCCTGTCTTCTAGTTAAATTGTCTTTATTTATGTATTTGCATGGTTTTATTTCATAAAATATTTCAAATTTTTGTGGCTTTGTGTGCAATGAGCAAGAAATGAGCATGCATTTCAGACAGTTTATTCTGGCACATTTTATTTCAGAGATTTCTAAGAATTTAACCGCCTATAATTTTATATCAATGCCTGAGAAAAACATAGAATTTTTAAAATTCTTATTTCAATACTCTGTTCACTCTTTCCTCCTTTAAAGCTGCAGGTGCAGTTTGTCCAAAGTACACTTCCATGACATGTTCTGTTTTTTGAACCTGATGATGCTTAAGGTATGAAAACTATTTCAGGAAAAATGAACTCATGATGCTTAGAGAATGTGATATCTTTAGTATTTTTCAAGAATGTTTGTCATGATTGTATTGGATCCAATAGTAAGTCCCTATTCACATACACACACACACACACACACACACACACACGCACACACACACACACACACACACACACACGAGAAACAAAAACAAACACAAATCACCTCTGAGTTCTCAAGTCCCAAATCCCAGCGTTCGCGTGTGATTTTATTTAGAAACAGCACTTTTGAAGATCTCAAAATGGAGTCATCCGTGTTTTAGGGTGGGCTCTAAATTCTTACAAACAATGGATACAAGAACACGAGGAGGTGGGGAAACAAAGTACATGAACATGGAGCTAGAGACTGCAGTTTTGCTGCCACCAGAGAAGAACACGTGCGCTTTCCCAGGAAGAATTGCTGTGCCCACAACGGGCTTTGGACATTCAGCTTCCAGAACTGCGTGAACTGGTATTGCTGAAGCCATCCAATTCATAGGATTTTGTTACGGTCACCCAAGAAAATTAAAGCACCATTCACCACTCCCCAACTCCCCCGGTGCCGCACATTTCCTGTAGGCACTTTGTGAATCATCACGGTCAGATTCACTCCTCCATTGATGTACAAGACAGAAAGCCACGAACGAGATGAAAAGAGAAGCAATTGCTCATGCTAAATAACAAGGAGAAAAAACCCAAGAAGAAGAAGAAGATGATGATGATGAAAAGGTGTAAGACAAGCAAATAGCAATCAACACACAAAATTGAGACTGCGAGGGAGCTCGTCTTACATTTAGTCACAAGCGACTGCTTAATTACTGAATCAAGATTTTTTTTAACTTTAGCAAATGAATCCAGGTGAAAGGAATTATCCTTCTTCTATTTATAAAATTAAAGAATTCTAAAGCACAGATGTTCAACAGACTGTGTTTCCACTTACCACCTCAATACTATTACACTAGAATGAACAAATATGCTCACTCTCTTCAAATTAACTGGTGTGGAACTGTACCTGGGATCCACCTGTCTTGCTTGCCTTGAATTAAAGGACTGGATCATAATTTGTCTGTAGAGAAAAACTCTAATATCAAGTTTGGTGAGACACCAGCCAAAGTGCTTTTAACTATGCCTTAAACTCAATTAAAAACATCATTATCCCATCTCTTGCTCTTTTTCTCAGAAGTATCTTCATTATCAAAGATAGGTTTAGGCCTGCAGGGCAGTGCTTAACACTAGATTTTTCCATCCTTGAGAATCTCAGGTTGGATTCCAGCACATTTTCATATATTAAAATGAAACACTCTATTCTGATATTGGCTCAAGGGAAAGTAAATTCCTGTTAATGGATTTTTGTATTCTCGGGGAAATTCCCCTTAAAAGCTTCCTTGCTGTGGGTATCTATGGAGCTGGCCTGAAGACAGGAATGTCTTAGAATGAAAAGCTTTTTTCATGAGTCTTAGGGAAATGTTCAAACACAATCACTGATTCTACTTCCAAATACTTAATAGAGATCAAAGTTACGAAAAGCAACTATTCTCAAAGCTCAATAATATTGAATTTAGTGTTCCCATACCAGGAGTCATTAGCCCAGAATATTAGTCTGAAAGTATGTTCCAATGTTCTTCAACTCCACTCTCAATTTTCCATTGGCTCCCTCTGTACATAGTTATTTTCCAGAGTACTCCAAAAGTCTCTTTCGTCCAACAAATTGCCTGCGGAAAATCGTGTATTTCCTAATTTGGAAGGGAAAATATGTTATGAATAAGCAAAAATAGATTCAGATACATACTTTCAGAGGAAGCCTGGAAAAGGGAATTCTGTGGAAGCTGACTCATGCACCAAGATGCCCCTCTTATCAGTTTCTAAGAAGGATCATAGACTGCCACTGTTAACTCTGAGAATCTCAGAGTCAAGCCCCAGCTAAGTTTCTAACACCATCCCATATGGAACAGTGAACTGATTCTACTAAATAACAGTCCAGCACTCCAGTGAACATGCAAATCCATCTGTGGTGATCTGGGTAATACTAACATATTGACAAAAGTTTATAGATATAACATCCACTTGCTCTCCAAAGAGAAGAGTTTGGGTGGGGAGTTTCTCACATATTCTAAGTTTTCTACTTTTTGCTATTCTTTATGGTTCGTGTCTACATCATTTTCATTGACACAAGCACAAACACACACACATACACACATATTCACACTTAGAATTTCTCCTACACAAGATTATATTAAATAGAATTCTATAGTAAGAATATTTTTCTCATAAAAATATTAACATTTTACCTCAGTATTTTTCATCAGTCATTATTATGGTTTTTGTTTTTCTTTTTGGTACCAAAGATTGAATTCTGGACCTCGTGCTTGCCAAGCAGGCACTTGTGCCACTGAGCTGTCTCCCCAACCCTCGATCCTTATTATGAATATTATACACTTAAATACGCTGTAATGTTTACTAAGCTTATATGTAAATTGATCAGTTTTCTTTTTCTCCTCTCTTTTTTGTTTTTGATAGGCTGTTGTTACATAGTTTAGGCTGGCTTTGAGTTTACTATGTATGTACTTTAGGGTCAAACTCATGGCAATCCTGCTGACTCAGCTCCTTAGACTTGGGATGGCAGGTGTGGGCCACCTCACCCAACAGTCAATTTTGTTTTGTATTCAGAAAGAACAAAGAAAATATGTATCAGTTAGGTAAAGATAATTTTGAAATAGATGCTCTCTTTGCCCTGACAATGACTAACTTTTTGATATGCTGCTAGCGTAACATGTAACTTGTTTTTATTTTAATTTAATTTTATTTTTAATCATTTATTTATTTATTTATTTATTTGGTAAAAGGCCTCACTATGCAGCTCAGACTCTTAGTGATCCTCCTGTCTCAGCCTTCCCAGTGCAGGGATTACAGGTGTGCATCACCACACCTGGTTTCAGTGGCCAGCACGGCATGCCTAGTGTTCTGGGGCCAGCACAGCATGTGGTACTAGAGATCAAACCCAGGTCCTTGCACTTGCCAGAGGGGCACTTGGTCCACCAAGCTATCTCCTCAGCCTCTCATGTTACTTCTAAATGTGCATAATAAATCTCACAACATGGCATTCAGTAGTTCTATCCATCACGGCAATTTTACCATTACACAAATCAAAATATTAAAATTTATAAGGAGGACTAAGAATATATATTTCCATGGCCATTGGTTGGGTGTTGGTAAGAATATTTTCTTAATTTTAAAGTTTAAAAAATGTATTTGCAAACCAAAACAAATAGAAAGATATCATGGAGAAAGTCATCCTTTTTATCTTTAATCATATTTAGGTATGCTGCATAATTAACATTATTTGAAAATGAATGTCATTTAATTCTATGAAAATAGGGGCTAGCCAAGCAGCTCAGGCTAAGGGATCCTGGGGTCAATCCCCAGGCCTGCCTTGATGGGCCATCCCGGGGTTGCACTAAGAAGGCTATTGAGACTGAGCATGGTGGTGTGTGTCTATAAACCCAGATCTTGGGAGGCTGTAAACATGTGGATCACTACAAGTCTGACCAAGCAGTCAGACCCTGAACACCCTGTAGACACTTCCCTAAAATACAAAAATAAATAAACAAATAAATTCCATGAAAATATACAACTGTAAAAATGATAAGATGTCCAGGATACGCATTGCTATTTTATTAAATGTTAAAACTGTTTGAGTACCACACACATAATTATGTGATTCACATAAAAGTCCACAGAATGGACAACACACGAATTTTTAATGTAAAGATCTTCTGTTACAAAAGATTAAAGAAAATCATCCTCTTTTCATTTCAAAAAGGTGTACACAAATAGCCTTCAATTTGCAGTGAGATGCAATAAAGACCTAGAAATCCTGGCAAGTTGCAGTTGCTGAAGATGATCCATTCCATGACTGAGATGTTGCTTTGATGGTTAGGGGAAGAAACAAGACGCAAGCGACTCCTTTACTCTGTGTATCTTTGATGGATAACTACTGTTCTTAAAGGGGTTTTCTTGTCTCCATTTTGCTATTAACAGTTAAAATCTTTACTTGAAATATATTGCAAATTGGAAACAGAAAAGTTTATAATAAAAAATATAAAAGAATATTGAGAACAAAAAAATTCTTCCCAGAGGATCTTGGCTGCCATGTTAAAATGTCTACTGATTTCATTGAGACTTCAGAGAATGAATAGAGTGGAAAATAGCAATCACAAATGTGCAAATCACTCCACTTATCAATATTTGACTTCTATATAAAAAAATTCATTGATATTTGATAAGTATTTATGATTTCTAAGTAAAACACTATTTGAATTTTGATTTATTATTGGAAATAATCTTCCCAGAAGAATAGTAAATATTGAACTTGACATATCAGTTGAAGTTAAATCATCATCTATTACTGAAATATACCATTATGAAATATTAGTTGCTTTTCTGTAAATCTGGCATATTTCTGACAGTGAATTTTAAATGGATTTTTTAAAAAATTTTATTGAATATGCCTTTAATATTTTGAAAGCACAATCCTTCTTTTTGTTAAATAGATCTTTGACGTTCACACTTGTGTTGCGTGATGAAAGATTCAGTTGATGACTGAAGGACCTTCATAACTTTCTGCACTGCATTTGGGTTTATAGATCATAGACCATGTAGTTGGATGAACCATAGTTACTCTTGAGGCTCGGAATCTCTAAACATTTAATGAGCTTAAGTGATTGTTAATCTACAAGGTAGAATTTATATTAAGCACAATAGTCCTTAAGTTATAAAAAATATAGAAAAATAAAATATAACAAAGCAATATGCCAAAAAACATTTGCAAAGTTGTGAATGGCATCGTGCCTGGGTCTTCCAAATGAATGAGTTACACTAGATGCTCAGGGATTTGGGAAGTGTGCTCCATCAGAATGCCAGAAAAGGGTACAACTAAATAGCCGAGACATCGTTAAATACAATTCCTCCAGCAGGTTAGTGCCACTTGGACAATTAACTTTCTGTTCTGTCAGAAGTGAAAAAATCAGTGAAATGTTTTAAGAGAATTTAAATAGAAGCATTTGATAAATATTCATTCATCCAGTTTAATAAAGGTTTTTGTAAAAGCAAATATATTTATACGTTCTATCACACTGATTGAAACTGTGCAAATGGGAAAAGCCCAGACCACATAAATAGGAATGCATTTGCCTGCCAGTAACTTAGTTTTACTTCCCAGTCTCCAAATTAATAGTAACTAAATGTGTCTGGAAAGAAGGTCTGTTTATTACATTTCCCCCTTGGAAGCCTAAGCAAAACAAAGAAGTCATGATTAACATTACGGACATTTTTAAATAGTAGCCACATACTTCTCTTTGTATACTTTATACATTATAGCTACACTTTATGTCTCAGATTTCCTAGTACTTTTTTTCAAAATAAGCGCATTTGCTTAAGATAATAAATACTCTTAAGACATAGGAATTATGAGACTTCTAATTTATATAAGTACACTTTATTATTATTCATATTGATCTTTCTTCTAAATAAGGTAGGCATTCTACATGTAGTGCAGCTTATAATTTCCTTTAATATCTATAAGCCCTGTATTTAATTAGAAGATCTACTTTATCCTGTTTGGTACCCACTGAAAAATTTGATGCATACTCCTGAATTTTACAAATAGCTGTATCCAACTTAAAAAGGCACAGTGAACCCAGATTCCTGGTGTATTAATATTAGTGGCCGTTTCAGTGCCAGTGAAGTGCTGCATAATGGCAGTATCCACATGTCACTAATTATTATAGGCAATATAAAT
>PVKN010028073.1:0-13353 GCA_004027915.1 Capromys pilorides
TGTTTAATATGGGAACAGGAGCATATCCTTTGGCTTTAGTCTTGAGGCAAAAGTTCTTTAAAAAGTTGCCTATGTGTTAAAGGTTTCCCTCAGGTTGTCAGTCAGCTCCTTTTTCCTTTGGAAAAATTCTTGGCTGTCTTCAGTTCTTTTCTCTGTCCCTTGTTGTTGTCAGTTGACAGGATTTGAGCTGTCACCTCCGAAGGTCCCTGCACAGAGAACATGGTCTTACGGATGAAGAATAAGCTCCCAGGAGTGGTGAGATGGTGTTTTAGTTACTCTTCTGTCATTGCTGGGACAAATACCCAACACCCAAAATGAAGGAAGGAAAGGTTTATTTAGCTTACAGTTTCTGGAGGTTTCAGTCCATACTCGGCTGGCTCCAAGGCAGAGAGGCACAGGGCAGAGGGCAGCAGCTCATGGCGGTGGAAAAGCAACAAAATGGTGACAGAGGCAATCAACCAACCAGGGCGCAGACAGCAACAGTGTGAGTCTTTCTCTCTGTCTCTTTATATTACATTCAGGCTCTCTGCCTCAGCCTATCTGCCTTAGGCCACACCCATAATCCCAGAAGTACTCTGACCCATAGTCCCATCAGTACCAAAATACATAATCCCAGTAGATCATGAGTCAAGTCTCAAACTCTAGAAGTCCCTGTCCCATGATTGCATGAGGCTTTGGGGGACAACTAGACATAAACCATAACAGATGGGACTTGCCTCCCCCCACTTGTTTATGCCCATGCTGGCTACATTGCCTGTATCAGGCAGAAAAAGGCGATGGGCCCTATACTATCTGTCATTAACAGATTTCTAAAAAGAATCATGCTTCAGAATCATGCTTATGGAATGAAGTACAGCTTGCTACACTGTGATCGGGTCACATTAATTAGCACTGCCACCCCCAGAAGCAGTTGTCACTTGTCTGTGATGAGAACCTTTGTTGTAAAGTCTTTCATTCTTCACAACATGTGTACTAAGTTGTTGGGAGCTGTAGCCCACCCACTAGACTGCAGAATACGTGTGCTCTGTCTCCCATCTGACCCACCATGCTTTTTATCCTCTACTCCTCAGCTCTGGTGACCTCTACTCTGGTCTTTATCCACCTGTGAAAAAAACTTTCTAGCTGTTGCCCGTGATTGGGATACTACTCAATCTCTATTCCCCCCACTGCCTCCGAAACCTGTGTTTATTACCTTTGAAATATACAGAATAGTGATAGAAAGAAAGAGCATTAGAAATGACGCAAGATTGTACTAAATAAAGTAATAGGAATTTGACAATGGTTGCTGTATTCCATGACGTTGTCTTCAAATTCCTTGCTCAGACTACCAGGTGTCAGTGTGTAAGATTTATTTCATGGAACATGGACACTGCTTTTAACAATGTTGCTACAGGATCTCAGTCTTCTGATGATTGAGTAATCATTCTCTGCGTGCACCTGTGTGCCACCTTTTCCCTGTCTGTGGGCGCCATATTTGTTTTGACCTCTGTGAATAGTGGCCCAGTCAACAGGCAGGGACAGGTGTCGCTTTAGGCCACCGATCTCTTTTTCTGTTGGCAGATACTCAGCAGCAGGAGAACTGGGTTACGCGGTGGTTTCCCTTTTCAGTCTTTGCTTCGTCTCTTTAGAGCTACTTTATTCCTCTCCCAAAAAGATTGACATATTAATTGTTCTTACTGCCCATATTTTATAAGTTAAACTATTTCCATATTTGGAAATGGATCTGCTTTGCTATTTCATACCCTTTGGTATATAAAAATCCATCACTGGGGCTTAGCTAGAGTGTGTCAGCTAGGGTTAGCCTTCCTAGAGGCTCTTCGTCCAGTTGGTTAGCCGTTTATTCCCGGTGCCTACCCATCCTTGTTGGCATTTTGGATGCATGCTATGGTGTCTGTAGAGGTGATGCCTATCTTTCTCTGGGTAAAGCCAGAGCTGCTTCAGGCTTTCAGTAGGGATAGCGTTTTGCTGAGCTTGTGCACATTTGTCTCCCTTGATAGGTCGACAGTCCAGTCTCTCTCTCATTTTTAAGTACAGCTGGAAACCAGGGCTTGGGTGGATAGGTGCTTCTGGAGGCTATGTCTAGGAATATTTGCCTCACTGAGAAATTGGCAGGGTAGAGAAAAGAGCAGAAGGGGAGAACGATTCGCGTGGACAGAGGCTGGAAAGGCAAGATGAAGAAGAGGGGGCTCAGGAGAAAGCAACATAGTGGGAGAGGAAAGAATAGGGGTCAAGAGAGAGGAGGTGGACCCAGAGGTGGCAGTGATGGGGCACTCGATGACAGGGGCATGGCTGACCTTGAGTTTTAACTTGATTGGCCAGAGCACCACCTAGGAGATTACTCACACACTGCTGAGTGTCAGGGTGGCTCAGGGAGGCTTGGCCTTGGGGGCTCCCTAGTCCTGGTCACTTCCTCTCTGACGCTTTTCCTTCCTCTGCTTCTGACCACCATGGGAGTCCTGCCGTGGAGCGTGCAAATCCTGGACTGAACACTCTGAAACCCTGAGCCGGACCTCCCCTGTTTTAAGTTACTTGTCTCTGCTATTTTTCTCTTAGCAGTGGGGAAGCTGCCCAGTACAGCCCTCAGCAGGCAGTCGGCTCATCATTTACGTGCTTGAGATTCTAAATCTGTAACACAGGAGTTGCGCACAATATATAACATTAGCATTAGAGGTTCACAGAAAAATGAACGATCCTCTGAGATTTGGACTTGGGTTACTGTGTGCTCCTCATGATTGTGTGTGTGTGTGTGTGTGTGTGTGTGTGTGTGTGTGTGTGTGGCTGGCTCAGCCCACCCACCCTGGGTGCAGGGCTGGCTGGGTATGTGGTGCCCAAGTTCGAACCACAGTCCCTGGGTATTTGTCTAAGCCTGCCTAAGCAGGCACTGTAGACAGCTGTGCTATCTCGTTTGCCTTCATTATTGATTGATTGACTGATTGATTGATTTTTGTATTTAGTACAGGGTCTACAGGGTCTCACTATGTAGGTCTGACTCGTAGTGATTCTCCTGTTTTCAGCCTTTCAAGTGCTGGATTATAGGGGTGCACCGCTGCACCCAGTCTCCATCACTGTCTCACCGCGCCCCTGGGGCAGGGCCAGCACCGCATGCTGTGGATCAAACTCCTGCCTCTACGCCCTGCCTAAGCAGGTGCGTTAGTATGCTAATCTATCTGGCTGGACCTCCTCATGAATATTTTAATTCCTAAGAAATTTATTAAGCTGATGGAGAGGGAGAAAGGAGTGGAGCTTTATTTAAATTCTTAGAATAATGACCCAAAAAGCCCATCATATAAGATGAAAACCTCTTATAGATATTCCTTGGCTCTTACCTTTCCCCTCATTTCTCAGTGTGTAGTCTGTAGGACTTGGAGTTGACTTCCTTTGAACTCCAATAACAGGGACACATTCTATACTGTAATCTACATCAAAATTAGCCACCAGATATGTTGGTATCGGGAACCCAGAAAAATTTCCAGACTCTGAACTGTGAGTCCAATTCAGACAGGAGTGAAGTAGCCCGAGTTACATCCATGTGTCATTTCTGCTCCATCCTCTGGATGCTCGTGGTGGGGCCAGGGTTGTCCATCACTAACGGTTAATAGACTGCATGTCCATGTGCCCATGGCTCTAAATTTTACCTGACGTAATTCCTCCCTGGCTGAACCTGGGTTGAGGATGGAAAATGAGAGCAGAGTGAAGTAGTGAAGCCCGGGTCCCGGACCTGATTTACAGGGCTTTCTCTCGTAGTCAGCCTGTGCCTGGGAGGCCTGTGAGTTATGAGGCTCCAGGTCGCACAGGCCCATGGTTCCCTCCTCCACAGGCTGGAGGACCACTCGCTCTGCACATCTTCCAGCTGAAGGGCAACAAGAGCAGATTTGTGATGTACAATTTTCCTGATTAATTGAAGAATACACATGGCTTATTCATGCACACTATAGCAGGGTTGCCACCCAAAAATCTCATCTAATTGGCTAAATAAATAACCCTAAGATTTCCTCGCCTGTAATCTTTCCTTTATTGAATTATTAATGCCACAACCCCTTTAGATCAGCAGTAGCTAATGACTGGTTTGCCTCAGGTGGGGACTATTCTCCATGCAGTTGTAAATTGTCGTGATGACTTCACTTTGCTAACTTATGGCTACACTACTGGCTCCATTTTGAGAATAACAATGCTGGATTCAAGAGTGTCACGGGCATTATGCTGTTTTCAGCATTATATATTTTTTTTTCCTTAAGAAACAAAATCATTTAGTTGTTTACCAGGGGCCTAAACCCAATGGTTCTTAACCACATGTAGTTTTCCTCCCCCAAAGAAGGGAGGTGACATCCAGAGGCAGGTTTAGCTGCCACCATTGGTGACAGTACATGATTTTGGTGTCCTCTCTGAGTAGAGATCAGGGACACCAGTCAGTGTCCTGTGGTGCACAGAGCAGGCCCCACCAGGAGAGACTCATTCTTCCAAATGTCAGTGATGCTACCATGGAGAGCCCTGGCTCAGACTGTGAAGGAGGAGAAGAGAAAGACAGCGTTTCTCGCAGGGCCTCTCGGGTATTTCATTCATTCCCGACTCAAGCCCTATCTTGCAGGCTCCCATCATGCACTGTGCTGGAGGTGCACAGGCCTCAGCAACCTCAGCTCTCAGTGTCTTCCTCCCAGAATCCTCTGGTGGAGGTGGCCCTGGCTCAGAGTGGCCATGCCCTGGTAGCTGCTGGCCTGAGCCTCTCCTGCAGGTGAATGGATTCTATGTGTGGGTCACCATGGGGACCCATAGCCTGAAGGTGCTTTTAGTACAGGTGGGTTTTGACTGGAACCTGCCTCCTGGGGACAGCTGGGTAGTTTTCCATCTGTGGCATCTTCCTTCTGTGGAGTCATGCATGGTGGCACTCCAAACGCTTCGGAACATTTTGGCTTTTGGGATTAGAAAGGCTCAACCTATCTCAGAACAGGAATTCTACACTTTCCAACAAGTGCCTCAGTTCCTGTGGCCACCAATAGCTACTTCCATTTTCTCTGATCACTTAAAGGGCAGAGTGTGCGATGTGTTCTCCTCACACGACATTTTTGCAAGGCTCCTATTATCACAGATGAGGCAACCGAGGCTCAGGAACTGAAGCTCCTGATCCCATAGAGCCTTCTGCCTGGGGGCAGCCACCCTTCCGAAAGTCCCCTAATGCCTGGCCTGGAAGCATTGGCCTCCATCGCCATAAGAAATATAAGACAGTAAAGCTGCCCTAGGCTCCGCCATGTCCTCCGTTCCTAACTGCAGGGTGGCTCTGCAATTTTTAAGGATCATGGGTGCTGTAATATGCCTTGTTGAAAGTTACAGCAAATCCACTAAGAAGCATATCAACGGAAGTGAGGAATGTGCCTTTCAAAAGGATTAGCACATTAGTTGGAAGCCTGGCGGAGGTTGGGGTGAGCTGGGCCAGTTTTTCTGTCATGGCAGATGCTTGGCACTCCTTCTGGGTCAGTGGGCATCCTGATCCCATAGAGCCTTCTGCCTGGGGGCAGCCACCCTTCCGAAAGTCCCCTAATGCCTGGCCTGGAAGCATTGGCCTCCATCGCCATAAGAAATATAAGACAGTAAATAGCAGACAGAACTGCTCAGCCTTAGCAATGAAGTGTGAGCGATCCACCATTTTTCTTCTATCAAATTTGCTAAGATGGAAAATTAAAGAAGAAGCAGAGGCCGGCTCAGGTGGATTCATACATAGGAAGTCTTTGTCAGCATTGGCTGACTTGGTGATCCCACCTCCGGGAATCTAGCCTGGAGATAAATCCGCCTCATCTTGCAGTGTAAATGTTCATTGCTTTTAAAGTTTCCCATAGTGGGGGCAGGGACCCTAAATGTTCATAGGTAGGAACTTGTTTAAATAAAGTAAGGAAGAGGACATGGCCTCGCTTAAGAATGGGCTCAATCTACATTTGCGGACCGTAACCTAGAAGGTGGAGTGCGTGAATGAAGAAGCGGTTACAGGTCAGCTCTGCTACCAGGTGTCCATTTGGGGCTATCATTACAAACACATGTTGGAGAGAAGAAACACAGGGCTATTTTCCTCAGCTGCCTACGGAAACGGAGTAGAGCCTTAGAGATGGAAGGGAGGTTTTCTTTTCACTTTAACTAATGTATTCGTTGAAAGATATCTGCCATGTTAGTTTAAAATGGAGAAGCTTTTAACTGAAAACCCATGCACTGAGCACCTATTCTGGATGCTCTGCTTGGTACTGATCAGTGGGACAAACATGGAGGAGACACTTGTTTTTGCTAAGAGTAGTGAACCTTTAACACTTCTTGATGCATAGTCCATTTGGGGTCCTGAGTTACTTTCTTAGGACAATTAAGTTGAGTAGAAATAATGTCATTTGGTACTGTGCAAGTGAATTCTTCTTGTGTATTTCTAAACTCACATAAATATCATGACATGGAAAATTAATGCTATTTTAAAAGCTGTCTTCTTCCTTACAACTTGCTCCTTGCATGTCCTGGGTTGAGGTACATTTGAGTGGTTACCCTCTGCTGATAGCCACGACGGAGGACCAAGGGGGACTCAGAAAGATGAGATCTTATGTTTCGAAAGTCCAGTTGAGGAAGGAGAAATCAGACAACTGACATCGAGAGAAGTGGGGGACTTCTCCCAGCTTTCTGCATGAAGGCCAGAGAGCTCCTCACATGAAGTGCTTACAAGGATGAGGAAAGGCTGCTGGTACCAGAATGGAGGAGGTTTGCAGCTCACTAATTCCCAGGGCTAGGAGAAGCCTCATTCCACTTAACAAACCATGACCCATGCTCTCCTGGGCAAAGGCAGGGGAGCCCACAGGGCCAGGGAGGTGCGAAAGCCTGCTGCACTCCCCTGTGCAGAGGGCAGGCAGCTGCTGCTATCCTAGGGATGGAAACCCTTCTTTTCTGAGATGTTGAGCAAAATCCAAGCTTCACACACACACACACACACACACACACACACACACACATACACACAGTGAATTCTGTGGTACCTCACACACACTATGGACTCCTTTCCCAGCTTCTTAGTGAATGAGAAGATCTTTCCAGAGTCCTTCCCATGGAATACCAACTCCATAAACATTTTTAAAAAGAGTACTTCTTTGATGTACCCATCTAATCCTTCTTGGCAGAAAGTTCTGTCTTTCCCTTGATTCCTGTTTCTACAGCTGGTGTTCCTGAGTGCTGTCTGGCTCCTTTCCCAGAATTCCTTATCTCTCCCAGAATTCTTTGTCTGCCCCAGAATTCCTTGTCCTGGCAGGTGTTTTGGTTTAACTTGGGCATCAGAGTCAGCTGAGCTCTTGCAGTGTGATCAAGAATCTGTGAATGCCGCTACTGGTCGTCTTGGGCGCGGATCCCCAGGACGCCTGTGCATTGGCTCGCCTGTCCGGACTCTGGCAGCCTGCAGGGCGCGGCTTTCTCCAGGAACTCTTGCAGCCCAGTTGGCCATGCACCACCGGCCCTGGTCCTCTCCCTGCCTGTCTTTCTTCCTCCTTCTCCTTAGTGAATGCCCTGAGCCCTGCTCAGGCCAGTGTTCCAGCCTCCCTGCCCTGCTTTCCCTTTGAGCGTCACCTTTTCAGATTCATCCTTCATGTCTGTCCTTGAGCCTCAGCTGGGGGCCACAGCGCCCACCTGTCCAGTCATCTCCCCGGGCCCATGTGCCCACAGCTCTTCATTTTTACTGCTGATTTTCATCTTTAGCCCATAGGTAGTATTAGTTACAGCTGTATTTTTTACTAGCAAAACTATCACTTACACAAAGCTTGATATTCTTTTAAAAGTTATCCAATTAATTAGAGTTTTGTGGTGCTGAGGGTGGAACCCAGGCCTTTTCCCACTCTGCCAACAGGCCACACTCTGCCATGTCATTTTAAATTTTTGACCTCACCAGGTGACCTCATGGTTCTTTTCCTTGTTACTGCTATCATTCTTATATTTAGGAACATAGCCAAAGACTGAAAAAAGAAAAAAAAAAAAAAAAAAGAAAAAATAGAAAATAAAACTTAAAGTTCAAAGAAGTGGCTACGGATTAGGAACTGCTAAAATGAACAATGCTGCCCAAATCACATGTGTGTTTGGCAGATTTAAAATATCTTACATTACAGGATTTTAGTTTACATGCACGGTAACATATCTTATGTAAGTCTTGCTCAATTAGCATCAATTCCATATAAACTCACTTATTTATTTAAATAGAGCCCAGGGTCTTCACCTAGGCTACTCCTCCACTCCCGCTTAAAATGTGACATATGGCATTGCTCAGTTAGGAAGCGGCCCTGCTGGGCCTTAACTCGCAGTCCTCCTGCCTCAGCCTCTGGGATATAGAACACCTCACCTAGCTGAATGTTGTTTAAAATCTTTATATATTTTACTAAAAATAGTTAAGAGAAAACAAAAGCAAAGAGAAGTACCAAAGCAATAATTCTGATTATGTGGTAGTGTCAGATCATGAGTGATGTTAGCCAACCTATGAGGGCACGAAGGCGAATCTGGAGTGAACAATGAATATCATACAGCTTCCTTGGGCTCTGGGGCCGTCATGTCCAGCTCTCTGCTGTCTGTCCGCACCGGCTGCCGCCCCACGCTGAGCTGAGGGCTCCTGCGTGACTCCAGCACTGCACAGGAAAGAGACGACCCAGCACCTGAGGACAAACAGGACCGGAACTTCTCATGCCCTACCTTACCCTCCTCCCAGCACAGAATTGATTTTTGCAGGTGAGGAGCTCCAGGAGCGGGGGCCACAAAAGAGCAAAATCAAAGCGAGAAATCGTTCAGAGCACCAGGTGATGGCTTTCCTGTGCCTCAAAGTGTCAAAAAGCAGATGGAAGAAACACAGAAACAGAAACAAAAGAAGGCACTGCCAGGCTCTGACAGAAAAAGTGGAGCACAGAATTCTCACAGGATCAGTACATTTGGAAAAACGGAGGACTTGTTATGGATTTTGAGAGATAAAAGCAAAGGCCTGATACCTTTAATTAAAAAGGTATTGCTTTGCTCTTCATACTTTGCTTTATAGCTGCTGCGCCGTGCATACCAACCAATCCTTTTACCTGAGTAGTGGGCTGTTACTTTTTTCTGTTTTTCTGCATTCTTCCTTCGAGCAGGAGAGGATATAAAAGCCCAGTGCAGAACATTTCATTTTGAGTAAATGAGTTTGCTCATAGCAGTACCTTTTAGTGAGGTGTTTAATGGCTCTTGTTAAAGCGGATACATACAGGCTGACTGGCTGAGAAGACGGTCGCTAGCACCAGCTATCTAATGCAGTAAATACTACATTTTAATGCTTAGTTTATAATGCATATTTTGGATATTTTGAAAAGTCAACGTTTTGCTTATATTTGCAGTCAAACTTATGGCAAGCGAATTTGCCGACAGTCTTTTTAAATTTTCCAAATGTGTGTCTTGTCCTAAATGGAGGATTTCTATGCCTCCTCACGTTGGCCCTGAAGGATTTCTAGCCTTCTTGATGAGTTCTGGATGTGCGGAGATCTACACCATCCTTTTCCTGATGAACTCCGTGTCTTAGTTACTCTTCTCTTGTTGCTGGGACAAATACCCGACGCTCAAAGTGAGGGAAGGAAAGGTTGACTTAGCTCACGGTTACTGGAGGTTTCATAGTTTAAAACAGCCTGAATTAAGCAGCAAGATGTCAGAGCCTAATTTGCTCAGGAGAGAGGCCAGTACCTCTGTCTTCCCCAAACGTCTCCCCTCTGCCCGGGGCGGCCTCCATCGCTGCTGCCTCGCTCTACAGGCTCTAAAGAGGAGGCTGGGGCACCCAAGACGTGTCCAGGATCACCCTCTGGACACCTCCCAGAGACCTCAGCCTGGGGGGTGGGTGGGGCAGGGCGAGATGCCAGTTGATTGGTTCTCGTCCCACTGACCCCGCCCCTCGAGCCCCGCCCTGGTTCTCTGGCCCCGCCCCTCGAGCCCTTTGGTGCTCCTCCTGCTGTGTCTGCCCTGTAACTTACATGAGGCTTTGCGGGGACAACTAGACACAAATCACAACCCTCAGCCATGACGGCGAGCTGAGTCAGGGGTGCCATGTGACAGGCAGGGTGACCCTTACGCTTGCAGTGCTGCGCTGCCTCCTCTGCTTCTCTGACCTACGCGGCACGGAGAGATTACAGTGACCCGGATTTTACACTTGCAGCTCACAGAGGATGGTGGGGTGCCCGGGCTGTGCGCTCGTGCTGGGCAGTTAGGCTGGCATCTAGTTCTGTCCCTTCCTCCTGAGCTGAGGCTCTGGCCTCTGCACCACATCGATGTCCAGGTCGTTTCCGGCCAGCGCTGTGAGCGTAATGACCTGGCAACTCCTGAAATGTCTGTTTTGTACCTGCTGGGGTCCTGCAGCCTGGGGAGGGGCCCTGGTCTCATAGGGATGAAAGTGACTTCCTGAGGCAGCATCGAAGTCACCTCCTCCTGCTGTTTGTCTTTATCACCTGCTCTGAAATAGTGATGTTCTTAACATTCGTATCCCCAGAGTTGCTACTTCCAACGGTCTACCATGGGTGGACACTGGCGAACGCCTCTGAGGTCTTTCAACTCTCTCTCAAACTTGCAAAGGAAGACCAGGGGCTGGCCCAAAGTTGTCCCCGTGGGCCTTGTCAGAGTCAGGATTTTGTCTGGCTCAAAGCTGGCTTTCTTAACCATTGATGCCTCAGGATTTAAATAAATAAAAAAAAATATTCCAGATGCCCAGGGTGTTTTTGCAAAGCACTAGCAGTACACACGGATCAGTAGGAGTTCACTGGGGCTCAGGAGATAGCTCCGAAGAGTAAGTGCTTGCCTGGCGAGCGCGAGAGCCTGAGTTCAGTCCACGGTTCTGCAAAAAGTTGCTAAGTAGGGGCTCATTGAAACAGGAAGGTTGTTTTGGACCTGGCACTGGGACTTTTCCTCCATTGTGATTTTTTGTTTTTGTGTTTGTGGTACGGGGATCAAGCTCAGGACCCTGTGCTTGCCAGGCAGGTGCTTATGCCGCTGAGCTGTCTCCCCATACCCTTCCCCTTCCATTGTAACTTGGAGAGAAGGAAGCTCATGACAAAAGGGGGCTCAGCTCTGCTCTGCTGAGCATCCTCAGCACCTCAGAGTTTCCCACGCGTACCCAGTGGGGTGGAGCAGGCAGCCTACCACTGGTGCCCGCACAATCACCCTGAGCAAGTTAGTGTCTGCCTGGCTTCGTTCGCCTCCGGTGAGGATGGAGGACATCTTCGTGGCAAGGCCCAACACAGGCCTTGTTTTAGTAGTTGTTGCTGTAGTTCAACAGAAGCTGTGTTGTGTGAGTGGGGACCCCATGGCGCACATACTGGAGGTTTGGTCCCTGTGTAGTGCTGGTAGGAGGTTCTGGGCAGCTTCAGCAGGTGGGGTCTGCTGGGAATTCCCCAGGTCACCTGGCCATGCCTTTGAGGGAGCTGTGGGACACCAGCCGCGTCCTGACCCACTGTGCCTTAGCTCCTGACACGGTGTTCAGCCTGTGAGGATCCGCCTTGCCAGAGGCTCCAAGCAGTGGAGCCACCAGGTCTTGGGTTGGAAGCTCTAGAGCCCTGAGCCAAAATGAACCCTTTCCTTTGCAGATGAGTGGCGTCAGGCCTTTTGCAACACTGTCGTAAAGCTGACTAATGAGGTTGCTGAACGAACATTGTGGCTTTTTTGCAAAATGTTAGCCTTCTCTATCTCTGATGGCCCTCCCTACCTGCCCCCAGGAAACATTCATCTGACTAAAATCTGTGCTCCTCTTACATACTACATCTGCCAAATGCCCCAGCCACACATACACTCTATTGCTAGTCTTAACCCTTACCCATCTAGAAATTTTGGAGAGGTTGGAAACACCAGCTTCTTCAAGCAGGTCAAAGTGGAAGCAGATAGAAAATTCCAGAGAACAGTGTAGCAGTGTGTCAAAAGGCTTTAAATATGCATGAGTCCATTCGCTGAGTGATTCATCTTCTAAAATTTATCTAAGGAAGTAGTCAAAAAGATTTACGGGGTAGAATGTTTGTCTTGTGTTGTGATAGAGTAATTGGAAACCACAGAAACTTCCCGTAACTCGAGATTGGCTGAGTAAACGGACGCCGCCTTTTGATAGATTTTTATGTAGCCATTTAAACAAAATTTCAAAATAATATTCAAGGGTTTGGTGGAAAGTAGAGTGCCTCCAATTATGTATCTATAGATGTAAAAATTTAAATGTAGGGCATACTCTCAAGTATAAGCTGGAATCACTTGTGACCCTCCCAAATGTATGTTCCATGCTATTTGCTTTGTTTTTGGTATAACCCCAAATGTCTTAACAAGTATTGAGAAACTATGATTTAGTTAGACGAAGATATCAAAAAACAACACTGAGGGCCAGCCAGAGAGCTCAGCAGACTAAATGCCTGCTTAGGCAGAGCGCTGCTGCCGGGGTTTGGGCCCCAGTGAGCTGCACCAGCTCTGCCCTGCCAGGGAGTGCAGAGACAGACAATTGAGACTGGGTGTGGTGCTGCGTGCCTGCAATCCCGGGGCTTGGGAGGCTGAGAATAGGATAGCTACAAGTCTGATCTATGTAGTGAGACCTTTTAGAACCTGTAGACCCTGTCCCCCCAAAATTAACAGCCTTCCCCCACACAACCCACCCCCTCCAACAAAATCCACTAAGGGATGTTGGATGCCCATTCCTGTTATGTGGTCCTGAAAAGCCATAGGATGGAGATGTAGAAGCTGCCATCAGGAGATGCCCGGGAAGGCTGCCCTATCTCTGCCTATGAAGCTCCTCAATCACTCAGCCCCTGTCCATAATGACGGTGTCTCACGAGGCCAAATTACTATCATTTGCTGTTATGAAAGCGACAGCAAAAACCCCCTGTCTACTTCTCTCACAAGTCCTGTTGTGAATCATGCGTGAACCATTGCCTGACCCTGCCCTGGGGCTGGTGCGGCACCGTGTGTCCCGTCAGTGCGGCAGTCTCTTCCCAAGCCTGGGCCATTCCTGAGCAGACTAGAGTCACCGTCTTCCTGCAGCCCCCGGCAAGAGCTCGACTTGCTACTGCTCTCTGCCCGCCTCCTGGAGATTTTCCTCCCTGGGGTTGTGTTGCAAAGGTTAGTTAGACCTTGCTCATCGAGGGACTTGAAAGTTTTAGTGCCCTGAATGGTGTTATTACTAATGAACCTGTAAAACTTCCATTTGTAGCGTTGCCTTATTTGTAGCGTTTAGTAATTCCTCTCCAGGAACTGATCTCCTGAAGGTGGGGTGCCAAACCCACGCTGCGCAGGGCCGGCTGAGGCCTGCTCTCGCCCTCTGCCCACCTGGCTCCCCACTGCCTGGCCAGGGAGGCTGCTACCTGCCCCAGCTTGACTCTGGCTGGCTTTCAGGTCTCT
>PVKN010028074.1:0-13450 GCA_004027915.1 Capromys pilorides
GCTGGTCCTCTCGGGAGCTGTGCTTGTCATCTGCTTGAGTACTGAGGCTCAGGGAGGAGGCTGGGGGCCTCCTTTGGGGGGCAACAAGGGCCAGGAAGATGATTCTTCTAACTGTCCCCTGGGAGGCTCAGCTGTGCTGTCAGGTGACACGTGTGCACACTGTCCTGGTCCACAGTGGCCAGCCACCAGGTCTGCAAGGGCCCAGCCCTAAGGCACAGAGGCTCCAGGAAGAGATGACAAACCCAGAGCAATTGGGACAAGGTCATGTGAACACAGGTCCCCAGGGGCCGGGGCGCCCTCTGTATGCAGCCATGGCTGGCTCTTCCTTGCACACTGAGCCCTTGTCCAGAGTGACAGAGGACACCAGTGATGCAGCTGGCAGTGTCCAGTCTGTTCTCGATCATTCACATGGATAGGCTGGGGTTCCAAGTGGATGGGCCCTGTGCACTGGGCATGGCGCTGCCTACCAGTGAGTAATCCCCGCACTCTGGGAGGCTGAGCCAGGAGGATCACAAATTTAAGCCCAGCTTGGGCAATGTAGTGGCTTAGACCTAAATTTAAAAAGTCTCAAAATGGGGCCGGCGAGATGGTTCAGTGGTCTAAAGCGCCTGCTTAGGAGGGCTCAGGCAACTGCGGCGACTGCAGTTCGATCCCCGGCACCACATGCTGCGCCAGCGCCACCACCAGGGCAGGCTGAGCCAGCCATAAAATGAATAAATAAAGAAACAAACAAACACAGCAAGCAAACAAACAAATAAATAAATAAATAAAATTAAAAAAAAAAAAAAAAAGTCTCAAAATGTTATAAAAGTGCTAGGGATGGAATTTAGTATAAAGGCTCTGGGGCTCAATACCCAGTACAAAAAAAAAGGTAAAGAAAAAGAAGGATGGCTTCCCTTGGCTCAGATTAATTGAAGACAAGGGACAGAGATGACCTAGTGCTACGTCACCACTGGGGGGGACAAGACAAGGCCAGTACAGGCCAGGTAATGCTAGAGGCCTATACTGATAGGCTATGACTTTGGGAAAGCAGCTGCAAAGCGGAAATGGCAACAGTGCTGAGCACAGAGTCCCTCTAGCACGTGGCTGTGAGGCTGATCCAAGACGATGTGTGAAGAACACTCGGCACAGCGCCCGGCCCAGCCAGGCTCCTGCGCGGCAGCTGTTGCCACCTGTGGCAGTGAGCTGATCACCCCAATGGCTGACACCGCCAGGCTTCTCAGACACACAGTCTCCTCCACTCCTACTACTCAGTGCTATATCTCTGGGTCAGAGAAGCTCTGTCTCAGGGAGTTGAGGGGGCGTGGTGAACTCTGAACGGCATCCAGGGCAAAACCAGTGACTATGCTCATGGGTACCGACTCCCGGGAAGGGCTCCAGCGTGGGGCCCAGTGCCCTCCCTAAGAAGTTTGCCAGACATCCTAGGTGGTGGAGGAGCAGAGAAAAGGGGTCTCACCTGTCAGGGTCATCACTGAAGAAGTAGTTGACTTCCCCAAAGGTGCCCACGTCATTGTCTGTGGCCTGCAGTGGTGAGAACAGGAAGTTGTCACTTCTGGGCCCAGCTGAGGCTGTGGATCTCACCAGGAGAAGGCCACAGGAAACCCATGCTTCTCTCACATGGCTCCTGTGGCCTAGAGTCACACTGCTCCAAAAGATGCCACCTACCACAAATGACTCACTTCCCCCCAGCAGAGCAGAGCTCCTGCGGGCCATTCCTCTACTGAGGCCACTGCTCCTGGCCCTGTACCAGCCTGGGGGCAGGGCTTAGCCTCTGCAACACTCAGGGCTATGAGGGACACCCCGAGCTTGGGCCTGGGGTCACAACCTGTAGGTTTATAAAATACTGCAAAGGCGGATGAGTGCGGTGTGGCTTCAGCCACCTGGTAGATTCTTCTGGTGACTCCTCTGTCCCTAAACCCTCAAGACAGCTGTGTTGCCAGAGAGGGGCATCCAGGGGGATTTCTGGATGTGCTCTTTGACCCTAGGAATAATTCACTGTATGATAGAGCAGGCTGCCACCTGCCTGGCCTCCTTCTCTGAGACACAAGCTGCCGCCCACCTCTGCCCTTCCTCTGGGCTCATCTGCTGGCTGGAACAAGTGGTCCAGGATGCAGCTGCCTTCCCTGCCCCAGCCACAAGGGCTTCTTTATAAGACCATATGTAGATAAAGGCACTGAAGTTAAAAATATGTTTTAATAGTGCCCTACTAAATATTTTCTGAGGTTCTTTTTAAAGCTCCTAGATTCTATGAAATCTATTAAATTCTATGTTCCTTATAATAAACCTGAATTTTCATGAAAAACCTAATTCCCACTCAATCTATTCGGTTCAGGAAGATGGATCTGTGAATAATATATTCCTATCCCCAATGAATGAAATGAAAAAAATGTTTATATTCAAAAAGTTAAGATCTTAGTTAATCAGAAAATGTGGTTATTCATAAAGACGCCACTTCCAGGGGCTCAGGGCTGCCTGCCTTTATGCGACTGCTTCTTGTCCTCGGTGTCCACTCACAATGTCTACATCTGTGGGCTTTGCACACTGCTCCCCAGGCCCTTGGCCTCTCTGAGTTGCTGCCTCCAAGCCAAGGGGAGAATTTACCCAGAGGGAAGGGGGCTACCTGTCCTGAGGGAGGGGACCAATGCCCCCCATTCAATCTCTTCTTGTAGGGCTGAAAGAGAAGGGCTGGGTGGGAATCCCGCGGGCACACTGGCACGTCACATATGGCACTACTGGAGTGTGATGACTGCAGCGTGGCCCAAGGAAAAACTGGGAGTGGTGTGCCACTGAGTCCCTGGGACCAGGACCCCCACGAGGTAGAGCCCTCACATCCAGGCCAGGGCCGACAGTGGGGCTGCTATGTAGCCTGGGCATGTCCTTGGGCCTCAATGTGCTCCTCTATCAAAGGAAAGTGACAGGGCAGCTGGAGGGCAAAGATGGCACCTGTCAGGCTCCTGGCTGGCACAGACGGTGCCCAGCACATAGGAGATGCTTCTCACGTGCCTCAAGAGTGAATGAGCTGAATCTCCAGTTGAAGGGGGAGGGGAGAGAGGAGGGAAGAGCTGAGAGGCTTGGGAGTGAAGGCGGGGAGAAGTGAAAGGGAAATGGAGAGGACAGGCAGAGGAGACCCAGCAGCACCAGGGGACATTCTCACTCCTGAAGGCCACAGGTGAACCTGGGGGCAGCCAATTGTGTCTCAGTGACCTACAGAGCTGGGCCTGGGCTGGCAGGGCAGGATGGCCCCTTCAGGTCCCCTTCCTCCTGGTTCCGAAGCAGCTGAGGCTCAGGGCAATAGGGCAGCAAGCACTTGGGGGACAAGATGGGGCTGTCCTTGAGCGGCTGCCACCCGCACCCCACCCTGGGCCCAACCTGCCTTCCCGGGTTGGGCTGGGCTTGGCAAAGGCTCTCGCTGTCCCTGGGGGCCTCTCACTGCAAGCTTAGGCCACCAGTTCCGATCAGGGGAAGATTTGTGAGTCCTTCGGTGCCACCGGCTAATGACTGCATGAAATATGCATGTCCAGGAAAGAGGAGCGAGGGCACTTCCACTTCTCAAATGCATGAGGCAGAATAAGCAGGCGAGAGCCACCTCTGGCCTGTAGGGCAGCGGGTAGCAGCCCTGGCCAGAGCATCCAGCGCTTCTGCCTGTGCAGCCAGCCTGGCTGTCCACCCCTCTCCTGCCTGGCTCATTGCCTGCCTTTCCTGACACTCCCCTCCCTGCCCCAGCTCGCCTGTGCTTAGTATTCCTAGGTAGCTGGGCTCCCTGAGGGACCGATGTGCTCAGAGCCTACCTTAGGTGTCCACAGGTACTAAGGGATGTGCCCATCCCTGTCTTCTACAGCTGCACCTGCACCACATCTGCACGCGTTATTGAACAAATCTGTTTAACAGAGAGCACATCCTTCCCTTGCCTGTTACAAACGAGGAAACAGCAGCTCAGCGACACTAAGTAAATGCAAGGACCGTGCAGGAGATGGCAGAGCTGGCTTCGAATCCCTGGGTTTAAAGCCATTTGGTGCTTGCTGGACACAGCCCAAGTGCTGTCCTGTGGCAGAGCCACTCCATGGGCGCTGGCCCACCTGGCTCCTGCAGACCCCAGCTGGTCATCTGCCTGCCTACCTGCAGTCCTGCTGCCCAGTGCGAGCTCCATCCTGGGCCCACTCTGCCAGCTATGATGCTTCGTAAATCAACTCCTTCCAAAGGAGTGTCTAAGGCACTCACAGCCCAGCTTGACTCTTTTTATTCATGTCTTCCTCGACACACCCCAAACTGTCCTTTCACTGCTGGTTGCCCCATCCCTTCACCTCATAACCACTGTCCAAACTGGTCCACCCCTCATGGCCCATCCCAGATGCCTCCTCCCTCGGAGGGCACAATGACATGGAGCACACGTGTGGGACACCTGGCACACCCCCACCAGCTTCCTGACAGTGACCAGGCAGACACTCAACCACCTCTCCAGTAACCTGAGAAGGAGCTCTTTGATCTAGGGGACTGCCACTGGCTGGCACTGAGGAGCCACGAGCCTGGTAGGAACTGCGTGACAGTAGGCGCCGAGGTGAGGACAGAGGTGTCCACTGTCTGCCTCCCTTGCTAACCTCCCCAGGTCTGGGGAGAGGAGTGGCCTCCCATGCCAGTGCCCAGGCTGGCCCCCAGGGCAGTATGGCCAGCACAGGTGCTGCCAAGCCCCCTTGGTACCCCAGCTCGTCTGAGCACCCCTGCCATTGGCAGTGCCAGCAAAACAAGTTCCTCATCAGCACCTGCCAGTGCTGATTCCAGTGGTGGGCAAGGCTGGAAGAAGTATAATTTTCTTCTGCTGACAAAAAAGGAAAATATAAATACACATGGGGGAGAATCCAAAGGCTAAGAGAAAATAAATAGGAGCCTGAGGCACAGGTGTGGCTGGGTCCTCAGAACAGCTTTCTCCTGGCTCCAGGGCAGGCAGAGGATAAGACGCTGCCCTTGCCTTCTTGCTTTGAGTGCTTAACTCTATGCCACAAGGGGATGAGTAGGTAGCTCAGAGGCATAAGTGCCTGTCTGGCAAGCACAAGGTACTGAGTTCGATTCCCAGTACAAAAAACAAAGAACAAAAAACCTGAGCCACAGAATGCGCTGAACACTTCTTGAGCTGCATTTCACATTCCCCTCTGGGACTGGAGCTCAGCGAGGTTCATCAAGTTGTTCTAAGTCAAAACAGCCACAGGGCTGGGAATGAACCCAGTGTGGCCACATCCAGGGCGTGTACTGTCTCTGTCTCTGTCTCTCTCTCTGCCTCCTCTGGTGAGAAGGGGGTCTCCCTATAGTGCTCAGGCTGCCCTCCAACTCTGAGGTTCAAGAGATCTTTCTGCCTTAGGCTCTTGACTAGCTGGGGCCACATGTGCGGGCTGGGCAAGCCATGAACTCTCCATCTTTCTTCTTCACCATTCCCCTGCTATAGGGCTGGGGGTAGAGGGCCCCCCAGCATGAGAGCTCAGCCATGGAATCTGGGGTGATCTTCACTGGATGACTCCTAAGACCAGTATTCCTGCCTTGGCAACTGCCCCTGGACCAGTGGGCAGAGGGTGAACTCTCAGGAACTCAGCTGTGCTGGTCACCACTGGAGGTGGGCTCTCTGCTGCCTGAGACCTTCAGACACCCAACTGTGTGTGTTTTGGTGATCCCCAAAGAAGGCCTCCTTGTCCCTTCCTGAGCTTGGCTGGCTCTGCCTAGGCTGCTCAGGGCCCAGCACTACAAGGCTGTGTGGCCCTCCTGAGACTACCACGGAGTGATGAGGACCCCTGCCTTCCACCCTGCGTGCCTGGGACGCCACGGACACCCCAGCTCCCTCGGATCTTCACCACAACATTTGCACCTGGCACATCCCCACAGGGCCAGCTCCTTCCTCTCTGTAGCAAGCAGCACCGGCTCTTGCTCTCCTGCACTCACCTCTGCAACCACCCTGCCCACCCGCACACACGGGGCGCTGCCTTGCCCACAGCCTGACCCACGCATCCTTGCGGGCTCACTGTTGGCCCTCATTTGGGCCATCTGGACGCCTACCTGCTGGTGCTGGGTCTGGGCCCTCAGTGACCCTCATCCGCCCGTTAGGCCTTGGCCCTGATGCATCTTAGGCCTGCTGACCAGATCTATCCCTTGGCTGGATACAGCTGTGCACCATCATCTCCGATCCTCTCTTGTTAGGATGCAAGCAATGGCCCCCCAAGAGCTAACGCCCCATTGTCCCTAAAGTCTCAGAGTCCTGCTCGGCCTCCTCTCTCTCCCTGGGCCCCCACACATCCCTGTCACCAGCACTCCTCTCTTTCCCTTCCTGTCTCAGGCAGCCCCAGGACCTCCCTGTACCCATCTCTTCCCCACATACTCTTCTCTTTCTGTCCCCTCATCACACACACACACCCTCAGTCACACGCACCCTCCCAGCCCATTCCCCTCTCCTCTCCCCAGCCACCTGGGCATCTGTCCTACAGGCTGGGCAGGCGGGCAGCACCTGTGCAGTTTCTCCTGCCAGTGCCCGCACCTCCGTCACGTCACACTCACACTCGCCTGGATGCCCCACATGCATGGGGCTTCTGCTCTGAAGCAAGGCGGGCCAGCTGCTGTCCCCATATCCCCGGGTCCCCGCAAGGCAGCAGGCGGTACTGAGCAGTTCTGCTCCCATGCACAAGTCTGCAGAGAAGGGCATGCGGCACAATTTGTTCAGGAAAAGACAGCAGTGTTTGACATGTCATAAGGATTGATGGAGCAGAAATTTACATGGGAGGGGGCATTTTTAAACAGTTCTGCTGAGCCCCGGTGCCTCGCCAGTAATGCATTCCACATTCATCATTGCTGAGCTCCCCTGAGGAACTCCTTCAATGATGTGAGAGTCACAGGACCCTTGAGAGCTCTAGGGGCTGCTGTGGCTGGCGGGCAGGTAAGAGGGGCTGGGCTGGAGGCCACTGGGAGTGCAGAGGCCATCTGTGTTCTGTGTGCCCCCTTGTGGTGCTCTGGGAACCTGCCCCACACTACTGGGGAATGGTTGATGCGCTGGAACCCTGTCCTAGTCAGAAGAAGCCAGGACGGGGGTGGAGTATGGGGGCATCAAGAAGGCCACAGTGGTACACCGGGTGGGGCACCAGGAGGGACACCGTTCTAAGCACCTTCATGGGTAATCCTGGGAGAAGAGGGCACAGTGTGGCTCAGGGCAGATGCTTCTTGCTGGGCTTTGTGAGAGATATGCGATCTGGGTGGGCAGCAGAAGCAGGGAGTGGGCAACGGGTACTGGAAAATGAAAGGGTAAAGACATATCCAGGGAAGCTTGTGGTGCTGGCTCTGTGCCTTCTAAGCCTATGGCTGTGTGCAGGAGCTCAGAAGGATGGCAGCTAAGAAAGGATGGGGACCTGAATGGCTGCTGAAGCTGCAATGAAAGAAAAAGGGACCTTCCTTCCCTTTTGGTCCACTGCGGACCTGAGGTGGACAACCACCACCCTAACACCCATGCCCACAGCAGACATTACTAATCGATCATAGCACTGAGTGCAGAAGAAGCCTCTGATCTCTCCCTCTCAGTCTTCCTGGCAGTTGCAACCAACCAACCAACCACAAGAGGAACCTGTGCTAAAGGGACTCTGCCGTCCTTGCTGGACCCTACTCTTTGAGAGGAATGTGTTTCCTTAAGGGTAGTGCAAGGCCAGCCAAAGGGCCTCCAAAGGATTTGTGGCTAAACGTAGAACCATCATGACAGCTCTGCAGGTGGCAAGAAGCTCTGGGTTCTGGACGAGCCTCAACCCTAAGTGCCAGCTGTGGATCTGGGTCACCTCTGGGCTGGGGGCCTGAGGACTGTCCAGCTTCCTGAGCCCCTGTCCTCCTCCTTCCCTGCCACCAGTCCAGCTGTGCCCAGCTTCTCTCCCAGCCCTCATGCCTGCCTTCTGCATGCAGTCTTTGGGTTCTCATCAGCCAACCTGGTCCTGCCTTGCCAGCTTGGCATGAGCAGTGCCCTCTGGTAGGAGAGGTTGTGCCATCTCCTCTCTGCTCTCTCAGCTGATAGAGTCCCACGGACCTTTTGCAGGGCAAGTCCTGGGAATTGAACCCAGGGCCTGCACACTGAACCACATCCCCACCTCTTTGTATTTTTTGTTTTGAGACAGGATCTTGCTAAGCTGCCCAGGGTGCAGTTGAACTTGTGATCCTCCGTAAGCTCACTCTGGTGGCTGTGCAGAGGGCAGGGTGGGAACTGAGGATGACAGAGGAGATTAAAGCCACACCCAGGCAGCAAACACTGGGGAGAGACAGCAAGGGGCTGGGACAGGCTGGCCAGGAAAGCACTGGAAGAGCTGGAGTGGGGAAGGCTGGTGTCCGCAGCCCAGAGGTCCTGGTGGCAGAGGTATGCAGTGGGGAGAAGGGCGAGATACCCGCAGGAACATGAGAGCCAACGCTGGCTGGCGCTCTCCCGCACTGGGAAATATACTTTCTGAGAGCAAGTCTGACACTGTCTCAAAGTATAAAGGGCTGGGGATGCAGCTCAGTGTGAAGGCCCTGGGTTCAATCCCCATGCCTGCCTCTGGCCTGGCTTCCACACAGTCCCAGGAGAGTAGATGACCAAAGGGTCCTTTTCAGCAGTGACAAACCTAACAAGAGGGATCATCAGCGGTGATATGAGACAGCAAGGGGAGGGAAGAGGAGGGCAGAGAGCAAAGACTAAGGGAAGAAGTCAAGGGAGGAGGGAGCGATCGAAGGAGAAAGAGAAGAGTGAGGAAGACACCGCGGGAAAGGAAGAGAGGGAGGTCAGCGGGGAGGGGGGAACAGCCACAGTGACACCCACCCCGTGGGGTGGGAGCTGAAGGTGACAGGATTAAGCCCAGCACCTCCTGTATGTTAGCAGGGTCCCCGCCACCGTGCTACATCCTGCCTGATGTCGCTTATTTCTCAGAATTTTCTTTCTTTCTGTTTCTTCACATAATTTTTAAAAGCTGTGGTAAAATAATATATCACTATGATTTTTTTTTTCCTTCCAGGGCCAGGGATCCAACCAGAGGCCTCACATGTAGACGTGGATGAGTTGTTTGGCAAGCCCCTTTAACCTTTTATTTTTAAAAAGGTACTGGGCATTTATCCCAGGGTCTTCACTTGGAGCTCCACCACCAGCCCTTTCCTACTTCTTTATTTTGAGACAGAATCTCACAAGAGCCCTCCTGCCTCATCCTCCAGGAGTGCTGGGATTACAGGGCAGCACCCTCTGCCCGCTGCCCTCCTCTCAGCAGTGTCGTTTAGTAGCAGGCTGGCTGTGTTCAGACCACAGCAGCGTCATCAGAGCTCATCTCCCAGACCTGCCACCTCACAAAACTAGAACTCCGTAGCTGCCGAGCATCCTTCTCTCTCCTTCCCCCAGGTCCTGTTAATTACTATTCTTTCTGTCTTACGAAGCTGACTACTCTTAAGTATCTCATCTGACAGTATGTGTCTTTTGGGCTGACTTATTCCACTTAGCATAAAGACATCACGTTTCATCGGCATTGTAGCCCGTGTCAACATTCCTTTTCTTTATCTGCACCCCATGTTCCTGGCACCACTGTTCACAGTCTCGAAGATTTAGAAACAGCCTCAGCGTCAATCAACGACTGAATGTATGAAGGAATTGTGGGATGTCAGTACAATGGAATATAATTTGGCCACAGAAGCAGGAAACCCTGTCATCTGTGATAATAATATGGATGAACCAGGAGGACATTATACTAAGTGAAATAAGTCAGACACAGAAAGACAAAGGCGACATGATTTCACTTACGTGTGGAATCTGAAAGAAAAGAGGGATAAAGGCGATACATGAGAGATGCTGCAGATGGGCATGACGGAACTGTGAGTACAGCGTGGTACCGGGTCTTGAGCCCAGAGCTTCTGCACTGAGCTACTTCCTTGTTTGTTTGTTCTTTTTTTAGACAGGGCCTCACTAAATTGCTCAGTTGCTCAGGCTGAGCTCCAACTTGTAATCTTCCTGCCTCAGTTTCCCAAGTAGCTACAATTACAAGCCTGCGCTACCATGCCTGGCAAGAGCCACTTTCTAAATGGAATTAGCATCAGGACTCCACTCATAGGTCTTCAAGTCAAAGCACTTTGGAAACACCCACCCCACAGTCCCGCTGAGTCCCTCAGCCTGGCCCTACTACCAAGGGGAAGGGCAGGAGGTGATGCCCAAGCCAGGCTCACCACCAGAAGCCAGCCCGGCCCAGTCCTGTTAATTAACACATCAGTCTTGCAGCCAGTGTTCAGCGGCACAGAGCCGGGCTTGTTTGTTATTGCAGATGCCATGTTGCTTGAGGCTCCTGCATCCTTCTCTTTATTTCCCTTTATTTTATTTTAAAACCTGGAAATAAAAATTGATGGGGAGTAATTTGCTCTGGCCAAAAGCTCTGAGCTTAAAGGAGTCACTGTGGGGAAGCAATTTTGCCATGTCAAGGGCCGTCAGGGTGGATGGAGCAGCTTGTGCAGCAGCCTGGTGGTCCCTGGGCCTCTGCAGGAGAGAGGCCTGGCGGTAGGCATCTCCCCAGAGGCAGAGGGTGAGTGAGAGCATGCTCTTGCTCCTTTGCTATGCGCTGGCGGACCTGGGCCTGGCACTGTGCAAGGCCCTTGTCCTTAACAACATGTCTTTAATCCTTAAAACAAGGAGCAAGACAAGGGGCACGTTCTGTTGCATGGCGAACAGCCCAGCTGTACCAATGCAGAAAGGGTAATGGACTCACCCTATTCAGTCCTTCCTGGCCCCCAGGCCTTTTCCTAAGAAGCGTGTGCGAATTCACACATCTCTCCACACTTAGTCTATGAGCTAGGAACTGAGACTCATCTCACACTTGGGAAGAAGCAAGTGAGGCTCAGAGAGGTTAAGCAACAGGCTTGAAGTCACACAATGGGCCTGAGATCCTGCCATGGGCCACACATGGGTTGGGGACCAACACGAGGCACTGTATTACTTTTTAAAGCATCCTCAGCAACTCCTAGGTTTAATCAACATATTGGTGAGAATTTATGTGCTAGGCACATTCCAGTGAACATATTAATCACTTTCTCCCTATGTAGACTCTCCATGTTCATGCCCACCCCTCAGTGGAAGAACAGAGGCTCCCAGTTGTTAAACATAGAGCTAGGCTGAAGTCAGGATGCCAGCCTGGCCCCCAGCTGGCCAGGAGGCTTGGATAAGTCACTTTGTTGTCCTTGTGTCTCAGTTTCCCTAACTGCATGAAACATGGGTTCTTTCTAGTTCTGCCCTGAGACATCTGTGGTTCTGGTCTTGCTGGCAGCTTCCCCAGCTCAGAGGCCTGGTCATCTGCAGGAGAGGCGGTCCTAGTGTCAGCCACACACTAGGCAACTAAGGACCTGGGCAGTGCCAGCGACAGCCTTGGTCCTTCCTTCCTGGCAGCCAGTGCCCACCTAGGGCAAGAGGAGGACCCAAGACAGCTAGAGGTTAAAGGTCAGAAGATGAGGTCAAGGAGGCTCCAAACATGAGCTGGGAGCTGATGGGGACCTAGAGGCAGGAAGGGCTTCTTGGAAGACGTGGCACAGGGACTGTAGCTAGGAGGGGGGCTATGCTCTGTGGAGTGGGCAAGATGGGTCCAGGCCAGGGGCCTGCAGTCTCACGTGTCTGGTACAGTGTGGGGCTGGGAACACATGGGAAACCCACACTGGAAGTTTCTGGGTCCTGTGGCTACCTCCTTGTCTTGTGCACATGTCCTTTAAGACAACTCTCAGAGTGGCATAATGGGCTAATGGTGGCCCCTAAAAAATATGGCCATTGCCAGATCCCTGGGACCTGGGCATGCAACTCTATTTGGAAAAAAGTCTTTGTAGATCTGGTGCTCCTGCAGCTGAGACAGTCACGGCGGCTGGATGGTCCCTGGAGCGGCTCTGCCAATGTCTTGGCCCAGGTTTCTGGCCTCCAGGGATAACTCTGTGGTTTGAAGGCACCAAGTTTGTGACCCTTTGTCACTGTACCCCATGATAACAGCGGATAGCATAACTGGGGAAGGACTTCAGGAATTCCAGACACCTGCTGTGGGGCCTGGGGCTGTGGTCCCTGTCGAGCCCCTGCTAGCACATGTGAGGCCTTGGGTTCAATCCCCAGACTTGAACCTCAGTCCCACAAATCAAAGAAATTAAGTTGCCTATGATTTCAGTATGGCTGCTAAAGCCAAATACCTGTTGCGGCCCTGAGCTAGGCTCTGTCCACCTGCAAGCCCATCGGAGGGGCTCTACAAGCCCACCGTGCAGATGAGCCAGAGGAGGCCCCCAGGAGGCCAGCAGCTCATTCAAAGCCCCACCGCAGGGG
The DNA here is from genome assembly GCA_004027915.1 of Capromys pilorides. NCBI lineage: Eukaryota > Metazoa > Chordata > Mammalia > Rodentia > Capromyidae > Capromys > Capromys pilorides. The sequence continues at coordinate 12,290 of PVKN010028074.1, forward strand.
ATGGCCAAGCTGGTGGCCAGGCCTCCACAGCCCGCAGCACAGGCCACCCCGATGGGCACATCCTTAGAGACAAGGCAAAATTCTCAGCCTGGCAACGCATTCCTGTGCAAGATCAGAATCCAGCTGGACTCTGGCCATGCAGGGGCCTGAGCAGTGAGCCTCAGCGTCCCCAGGCAAGCAGCAGTGCCACTGGCCCACTCTCTTCCTCTGACCCCCATGGGTGCTGCCAAGACCCGAGGCCCTGCCGTGTGGGCCAGCACACACTAGGAGAGGAGGAGTACTTCACAGATGGGGACACCGAAGCTCAGACTCCTGCCAAGGCCACCTGGGAGTCTCTGAGGGCTTTTGTTCCCAGTAGGAAGGATGGGGACAGCACGTCTCCCAAATGTTACCCTCATTCCAGGGGGCTGGGAGTCCATGTGCTGGCCCCTAATCTCCTGGTCTGGAGCTGGGACAGAGCACAGCCTCTGTCCTCAGAGCTCCCAGTGGGGCGCCATGGCTGTGGGCTTCATAAAGCAAGATTTAGTGACCATGTCCTACTTCCTGTGCCCTGACTCTCCTGGGATCCCCTCCAAGTAGTCTCAGGGTCTATTTCTGGGGAAACCAGACCCAAGACAGGGTACCCTTGCTGGATGGGGGACACACTGCAGTGTGTCCAAGCTCTCAGGGGTCCAAGCTACAAGTGCTCCAGGGCCCATGGTCAGTGAGCAGCAGAGCCAAGAACAGAACCTCCCTCTGCCTGAGCTACACACACACAAAGCAAAGAGAACAAGAAAGGAGCAAAGCCCCTGCTTCTGGCCCTCTTACCTACTGTCTCTCTCTGTGGCCCTTGGGTTTGACAAGGACTCAACTGACTTTAAAAAAATAAAATAAAATTGCATCTGATCACCAAACACAGCAAAGTGGGAGGCACAAGGCCACCTTCCAGGGGATGTGGGAGGAGGGTGGCTGCCTCAGGGAGCGAAAGCTACACAGTCAGAAGGGCTTGGGGCCTCTCTGTGGCCAGTGGTTTCGCTGGAGTTGTGTGCTAGAAGGGCAGGAAGAGGGGTACCAAAGAGATGTGGGGACAGGAGGCTCAGCTATACCGGAGAGGGGAGCAAGGGGAAAAGACAGTCCAATCAGCCCGCAGGGAACAGCCACCCCGAGGCTGGGAAGGCGACC
>PVKN010028075.1:0-13322 GCA_004027915.1 Capromys pilorides
TCTTTCTTTTATATTTTTAGGGAAGATTCTCCAGGGTGCTCAGGGGCTCACTCCTAGATTGGACTCGCAGTGATCTGCCTGTTTACAGCCTCCCAAGAGCTGGGATTATTGGCGTGCATCACCATGCTCAGTTTCAATAGTCTCAGCTCGCCGCGGGGCGGGTCGGCATGGCAGGGCGGGGCGGGTCGGCATGGCAGGGCGGGGATGGAATCCCTGGCCCCTGGACCTGCTTACAGGCGCTTTAATCCGTTGAGCTATTTGGCGGGCCTTTAGCAACGTTTCTGTAACTTTGCCATGTAATATTTTTATGTGCCACATTGCTTCATCACCAGCTGTTGGCACCTAAGAAGTCATGCTCAGCTGTTTCTCCATATCTGTGATATAGGGGAAAAATGATCTTGGTGCTTGGCCTCCAAATGATATAGGGGGAAAAAAAAATGAAGCTCCCGACCTGAAAGGTACCTGGGATGGGTTCTTGTTCTCTACTTTCGGAGAATGAATTTTAGGAACAAATGGAGGTTTTGAGCACAATATATTCTTTGGGGGAAAGAAGGCTTTTGAATGAAAGAGGAAGAGAAAGGGGGTCGGAGCAGGTTGTCCACGGGAAGCTGCCTCTTGCAGGAATTTTTCTAGAGACTTACCATGCTATATGGTGAGTCTCAGGTGGGCTTAGGTGAGCACGAGGTGGGACAAAAATATGGTCAACCAATGAGATTAGAAGCACCACTGTTCAGGTAAAATTGATTAAATCCAGGACCAAATGAGGAAGCAATTCACATAGGAAGGTAGCATGAATCTGGGACAGGGACTCCTCCTGTTGGGGGTTGGTTTAGTGACTCTTTAGGAAAGGGTCTACAGGGTGTTCAGGGACTCACTGCTAGACTGGATTTGTAGTAATCCGCCTGCTTACAGGCAATCAACAGCGGGGATTACAGGCTGCGCCAAAATGCCTAGTCTCAATCTCAGTCTCAGTATGCCCTGGGGGAGGCTCCGGCATGGCAGGCCCTTGGATTCAACCCCTGGCCCATGTGCCTGCTTGCAGGTGCTTTAATCAGCTGAGCTATTTGGCCTTTCAAGGTGCTTGATACCTATTTAGAATATCAATCCTTGATGCCTATCCCTAAGGAAGTATGTGGCTGCATTTATTTACTCTTTTATCTTGAGGTCTGTCCCAAAGCTGGAGTGCCTGTCTGTTCCAAAGTTGTAAAGACATCTTGTTTTGCATATTGTCTTCTTGAAGGCCTGGCTTTGTCTCACTGCTTATAATATTTCTATCTAATTCAGTTCCCTACAACATTTGTTTGATGAGTGGACAATGGGAAACAAGCCTTAGAAAGCTTTATTGTTGCAAATAAGGGGGTGCATGGCAAAAAAGTGGGAGGGAGAACAGCTGACTTGGATTGTCAGTCATTCAATTTCATTTTGAGGGTGTTTTAGAAATTACTTTTACTTAAGAAAAACTTTTTGTCACTAAAGTTGATAGCATAGAAGTGACAGATATCTGGATAGTGACCCAGTGGGGAAACAAGTCATGTAACAAAGGTACAGAAGGAAGAAAGATTTTTTTCCAAGAAACGAGGGGTCCAGCAGTCTCAGTCACCTACCAGCTAAAGCCTGTTTAGGTTCACTAGGCCTGTTTGTCCCTCAAGGAAGTACACAGGCCTCGTCTTATGGGATTTATCTGGAACCCTGGTCTCCACAGCTGTGTGTCTGGCCACAGTTGTGATGTGTTTCACCTTTGTCCTGGCCCTCTTGAGGGCCACCCTATCTTGATTGCCTGCGATATCCCTGCCTAGTGTAACACTCTGTTGCTAAAGGCAAATGCTAGCAGCAGTATAGTGATACAGCAATAAGCTCTGGGAAGGAGGCAGGAAGTAACACTCTCAAGCAAAAGTTCCAGCTTGTTTCTGAGGTGGTGGGAGGAGGGAAGGTGGACAGTGGCATCCAGGCAGAGGAAACACCGTTGTACACCCATGGAGGCCAGGGCCAGGGCCAGGGATATAGCTCAGCATCATAACGGCCGGCTTGAGAAGTACAAGGTTCAGAGTTCCATCCCCAGTACCGCAAAACAAATAAACAAACAAAAACAAAAGAAACGCCCAAAACACTTAAAAAATGATTAGTTCAGGGTTAACCTTCTTAGCAGATCCTTTGGGGGCTGGGGTGGTAGCTCAGTGGAATAAGTGCTTGCCTGGCAAGCACAAGGTCCTGAGTTCAATCCTTGGTACCACCAAAAGAAAAAAAAAAAAGAAGAACCATGGAGGCCTGTACAGGCTTGTGTGGTGCAGTGTGCCCAGCTCACTGCGGCTGGAGCCGACACCAACAGGAGGGAAGATGGAAACACGGGCAAGGCGCTGTCTGTGCACCAGCGGGCCAGAGACCCACAGCTCTAGCTAGCTTAGTGGTTCCCAGACTGTGTGCCATGGAAAATGTGTATGGCGCACAGGGGTTCCATGGAAAAACGATCCCAGAAACTCTGCTTGAAAGGCCTTACTCTTTCTTGTAGGACATTCATGCTGACATGATATGCCAAGAATTCTCCAATGCGGATCAGCACAGGAAGTGCTTCTGCCTTTATTAACCACAGATCTCTTTCCTCACCTAATTTGCATTGTTTTAAAGAAAACTTATTGTTAGCGTCTATGTATTGATGTCTCCAGATGTACTTTGGGACACTGTTGAGGGGGTAGGGAGCCCCTAATTTAATCGAGTAAAATGAGAACACTACTGTAGGTGTCCCAAGGCCCTGGGTTCAAATCCATTTCACTGTTTGCCCACTCTTTGATCATGACCAATGTTAAGTAAGTTGCTATATCAATAAAGTGAAATAAGGGCTGGCAAGATAGCTTAATGGTCTAAAGTGCCTGCTTAGGCAAGGTTAAGCAAATGTGCAGGGACCAAGGTTTGATATCCTGGGGAACCACATGCCATGCCAGTCCTGCCTCTAGGGTAGGCTGAGCCAGCCACAAAAAAAAAAAAAAAAAAAGCTACAGATGTTCATTGGGCTCACTGGAGAAAAAAGTTTTTTCAACTTTTTTTTTGAGACAGGGTCTCACTATGCAGTTCAGGCTGGCCTTGAGCTCACTTTTGTAGCCCAGGCTAGTCTCGAACTTGCACTGATCCTCCTGCCTCGGCCTCCCAAGTGCTGGGATTACAGGCATCCCCTACCTTGCCCAGTCTCAATTGTAGTCTCAGTGCACCCTGGGGGCGAATCTGGCCAAGCAGGCCCTTGCTGGGGTTGGTTGAACCCTGCTCCCTGAGCCTGCTTGCAGGTGCTTTAATCTGTTGAACTATTTGGCTGGCCCTCTTGAAATTTTTTGATAACTATTATTTCCCCCAGTTCCTTACAAACTTCTGTTCTGAGATGGTCTATACATGTTTCCTCAGACTATGTAGAGCACAGTCCAATATATGCCCTGAAATCTTGAGCAGAAGGATGCTGAAGATCCCTCCTATTAGAAATGCCTCTTGATTTTTGTTTTCTCTTATTTACTTGTTCTTCATAATTTATTAAGTTTAACACCTTATTTAAACCTGTCTACTGAAAGAAAAAAGTGGGAACAATGTGGTCATGACTATATTTCCTCTCTGCTTAACAGGATGCCAAGTGTTTGGAGGCACTGCAGCACGTTATAATTTTTTTTTTTTCTGATGGGACCGGGACCTATTTTTTTTCTTTTTAGTGAAAGCTAGAAAACCCTTTATGATCATGTCTTGGTAGAGAAGGACCACTAGAATCATGAGGGAATGTGAAATGGCAAAATGAGTATACATATTATACATAACATATATGAATCAACTATGAGACAAGATATTTCAGGGAGGTTTGCAGTGCCCAAAATGAGAGGATCTTGCTGAGAGCATGGGATACCACAGTCCATAGGAGCAATCACCGTGACCCTCACACTGCTATTTCAGGGTTTTTAAAACATTTCCAGAAATATGTTCTTTGTGTCTTATTATACTCTCTACCATCAAGTGTAACTGAAATTATTTATGTATTTATTTATTTAGATATTAAATGATGAACTCAGGACCTTGCGCTTACCAGGCAGGTACTTATGCCACCGAGCTGTATCCCCAGCTAAAGTAATTTTTTTTTTTTTTTTTTTGAGACAGGGTCTCACTATGTAGTTCAGGCTGGACTTGAGCTCACTTTTATAGCCCAGACTGGTCTCGGACTCACACCCACTTCTGCCTCAGCCTCCCAAGTGCTGGGATTATAGGTATGTGCTACTACGCCCGGCCTAAAGTAATTTTTTACAGTTGAGAACATTTTGGCTTTGAAAGACCTCATGACCAGAAATGAGCATTTGTTGTCAGTATATGAAATGGACTTGGGTCTCTAACTTAAGCTTCCTGATTTCTTGAGCTTCTTTACACTTTACCTTCTCTCTTGTGGAAAAGTAGTAGAATTTACTTCCTTTTTAGGCTCATTGCACCAAAGGCAGTGTCTGCTGGTCTTTTAGCTCACTGTGAGCCATTCAACTTCTGAGCTGTGAGGAATGCAGCAGAAGGGATTCTGGCCTTCTAGGATCTTATTCTGACTTAAGTCACTTTGAATTTGTATTATTCTTTCTGGCACAAGCTCTTATTTTCAAGAAAAGGAGAACTTTTAAATTATTATTTTTTGGCTGATTTCTCGTAATTTTTCGGCAAATAAGTTGGATTACAGTGACTGCTGGAGGACAGAGGAGGAAAGACTAAAGACAGCAGAGAAAGTGTGAGGGTCATTTTCATATTTTCTCTGCTGATGGAAGGCATGAGTTCTAGGTCTCATGTAAAAGCAGCTGGTCCTCCTATGTTCTTAGGAGTTGCAGGGCCGAAGTAGGATCCGACTCCCTGTCCCAGCCTATTTGCCAGCAGAGGCAATGTTTTCAGCATAGAACCTAGTTCAGCACCTAAGCTGCCATCCACAGACACAGGAAAAATGAGGATGAGAGATGAGAGAGAACAAACATGTCCCTGGATTTATGGAGCCTCCTGAAGTTTCACATTGGATGCTACATGGACCCTGCCCACTGGGATGCAAGACCGCCAGTGAACTTTGACCACAGATATTTCTTAGAATTTTACCATCTAATTTGTTTTGCCTTTTTCTAATCTTCATATAAAGAACTGTTGTACTTTGTGTGTATTTGTCTCCCAAAGCCTCATGTAGTTCCACAGTTTGTCTTTAATCCATGATCTAATGTTGGGATTATGGGTGGGTCTGAGTACTGCTGGGATAATGGGTGTGAGGGTTACACCCAGCCTGGGATCATGGCCTGAACGTAACATAAGAGACACAGAGAGACAGACTTGCTCTTCGCTGCCGTTGCTGCTGTTACTCCTCCCTTTTGCTCTTGCTGTTTTGCTGCTTTCTGCTGTCATGAACTGCTGCCCTCTGCCATGTGCCACTCTGCCTTGGAGCCAACTGAGTACGGACGGAAACCTCCAGGAAGTGTGAGCTAAATGAACCCTTTCTTCCTTCATTTTGCGTGTTGGGTATTTGTCCCAGCAATGAGAGGAGAGTAACTGAGACAAGGGCCCACTTCTCTTTGTTTACTGAACATGACTTTTCAGCTTGTGCCTCCCTGTACCCCGGCACAATAAATTCCATGCCATGTTGCCTTCACCTAAGCCTGGTGAATGTAGCAGGTCTCTTCCCTTTGCATCATTCATTACAGTAGTTGCTTGATGTCTTTTAAGTGGTGGAAGCTTATTACTGTGTGGTGGCCTTAATTTTTCTACCACTTAGAAAAAAACTCAGGTTCTTCTTTTTCTTATTTTTGAGCTATGATCTTGATATGTAGCTCAAGCTGGCCTTGAAATCACCATGTAGCCCTGGATGTGCGCTAACTCTCTGTGATCCTCCTGCATCAGCCTCCCAAATGCTAGGACTACAAGAATGCTCCACTATGTCCAGCTTCAGCTTCATTTTTGAAGAATTCTCACCACGTCTTCCTTCCATGTACTTAGTAATTCAAAGCCTCAAGAAAGCCCTGCCTCTCCCAGACTCCAACCTACTTGATCTCCGCATGTTCTCTTGGTCTTCTCTCAGCTGGGACGATCAATCTTACTGCTACAGACTGTGTCTGAAGTCTAGTTTCTCTAGCTCCAGCTCATCTTATGAGCATTCTGCCACAGCCAAACCAAAATAGACTTGGTGAAAATGAGCACTGGCTCTGCACTGCTTCTGATGTACAAGTGAAAGGTTGTGGCATTTTTTTTTTTTTCTCTTTTTTTTAATTTTTGGTCTTTCTGAGACAGGGTCTCGCTATGCAGTTCAGGCTGGTCTTGAGCTTACTTTTGTGGCCCAGGCTGGTCTTGAACTCACACTGATCCTTGTTTCATGGTTGTATTTGCTTGCTCAATTTGACAGGCACTAATACCAACCCAGATTAATCTTTGTTTCTATTATTATTTTACCCACCCACCCTCATAACCCTTTTTTTTTTTTTTTTTGACTGCAATCCTCTCTGTTTTCTCTCTTTGATAATCTTTTCCTCCAGGTTTCATCTCTATGAACAAATGTCTGTAATTTACATATCAAGTTATCAGCTGGGCCTAGTGTAGCCTGTAGTTGTAGCTACTTGAGAAGCTTAGGAGGATCTCAATTTTGAGGCAAGCCTAGGCAGTGCAGCTCTACCTCTTCTCCATGTTCTCCTCTCCTCTGAATATCTAGGTGTTTATGGTAATGTCCTTATGTGAAATAATGTACAGTTACTGAATACATGAAAAAGTTTAATGCAGGATTTGAAATAACTCTAGGGAATTAATTTTTTCTTGTTTTTCTCTGCTCTGGGTTTGTATATATTTAGTAGAATTTTTTAATTCTTGTTTATTAGGGATGGCAGAATAGCTCAGTGGATTAAAATACCTGTAAGCAGGCTCAGGGGCCAGGGGTTTGATCCCTGGGCCTCCAGAGCTGGTTCCGTCCCCGGGGTGCACTGAGATGGCAACTGAGACTGGGCATGGTGGCGCTTGCCTGTAATTCCAGCTCTTGAGAGGCTATAAACAGGCGAATCACTACTAGTCAGATCTAGTAGTGAGACCTTGAACACCCTGTAGACCCTTCCCTAAAATTAAAAAAAAAAAAAAAAAAATCTTGTTTACTGAAGTATATTATTGCTAGATAGCAAAAAGATTTAGTTACTCGATTTTTGTGTTTACCTATAAGCCAATGGTAAAAGGCTTTTCTGTTAGTTTTGGGACTCTCCTCTCCACTGATCTGATTCTTAGGCTATCTTCTAGAATTTGTAAAATATGTTATTCTAAACTATTGTACATAGTACAAAACTCCAGTAAAAAAAATTCTGACTTTTGAATAAAAATTTACAGATGTAAATATCAGTAATTAACCAGGGCACATGCAGTAGTGAGGATGTGGAGAAATAGTCAAGTAACAATTGACATTTTCTTTTTTGCAAGATAAGGGTACTGGCCATTCAGAGATTGGATTCATATTCTGTATATTATATCTTCTGCAGAAGAAGAAAAGAGTGAACTCTTTCTTTGCCTGTCGTGAAGGGTCATGGTGATAGCCCATATAGCAAAGACTTATGTCTAGATGCTCACCAAATCCTCATCCTCTCATAGGTTGAAGGTGGTTCGATCTAGGGAGTGTGATACTGGAAATAAGGGTGTGTGGTCAGATGTTAGTCCTCTGACTGGAATTAGCGCTGCTCTTGGTGTGGTTTCTGTTTGTTCCATAAGCTTTCATTTCGATTGTCAATTTTATTAAAATTTCCCTTAGTGTTTGTCAGGCACAGGGCTGTGCTGGATGTTCTAGTGGATTCCATGACTTAAGGTGTTTTCTCTGCTAAGTAGTTCAAGTCTCAAAGTCCAGTAGCTGTGAGACAGAAGCATGGATTCCACATATGCAGTGCTAGAATCTGGATATAGGAAAGTGTTCAAAAAATGGCAGGGAAATGTATTGGAATATGGAATTCTGCCAGGCATGGTACATGCTTGTAATGCTTGTAATCCCAGCACTTGGGAGGCTGAGGCAGGAAGATCAGTGAGTTCAAGACCAGCCTGGGCTACAAGAGTGCGCTCATGGCCAGCCTGAAATGCAGAGCGAGACCCTATCTCAAAATGACAAAAAAAAAAAAAAAAAAAAGAAAAAGAAAAAGAAAAGAAAAAGAAAGAAAGACGGAATTCTTTCATTTCACATCATGGGAGGGTAAGTGTACAACAATATCTAGTACTAGTTATTTTGTGTACTGTTAAACTTTTATCTGCATGGATTTATATATTTATTTAGTATTTTAGGGGAGGGTCTACACAGTGTTCAGGGTCTGGCCACTAGATGTGACTTGTAGTGATCTACCTGTTTACAGCATCCCAAGAGCTGGGATTACAGGCACATCACAACCACTCCGTCTCTGTTGCCCTCTCAGCGCGCCTCACCTCAGTAGGCCCAGGGATCCAGGTCCCTGGGCATGCTTGCAGGCACTTTAATTCGCTGAACTATTTGGTGGTCCCTTCTGCATGGATTTAGTTCACTAGTTAACAGCACTCAAATCTGAATATCTGCCCCCCAAAATGACGGCTAAGTTGTTTTATATATCACTTTCTAGTACATTGAGAAAGCAAATTTACTTCCAAGTTAATTGTTTTCCTTAATGATATTTCAAGCAAAATGGTATATCATAATAACAATTTTTGTGTTTGCAATCAAGTTTTTTGATTTTGTAGTTTGTAAAAATTTTAATACTTTTGAAAATAGAACCCACTAATGATAGTTAAACATACCTCATGGACTTGCTAAATATTTCTTCAAAAGTTCTTCGAAGAACAGTTTCTCACATGTTAAACATTGTCTTACATTTTCAAATTACAGCATGAGATTCAGAAATAAATTCCTGATTTCCTGTAACTGTTCAAACATGATAAGGTCACCAATGTTTCTGTTGGGGAAAGGGTATATGTTTTATAAGGCATCCCCACAGTGGTGCCTTTGTATGGGTGAAAAGCATAGAATATCTCTAGCAAGAGAGCATAATCCAGCAGGACTCCAGGATTTTTTTTTTTGTTTTTTTCTTGTCTGAGACAGGGTCTCACTATGTAGTTCAGGGTGGCACTGAGCTCACTTTTGTAGCCCAGGCTGGTCTCGAACTTGCACTGTTCCCCTGGCCTCAGCCTCCCAAGTGCGGGGATGATAGGCGTGCGCCACCATGCGGAACTGATTTTTGTTCTAATGATAAATATGGAATGTAATATCTCCATACAATTTGATTTAGAGATTAGGGCAATATTTAGGAAAACTTAAAAGTTCCTTTTGAGAAAAATGAGCACAAAGCTTTTGTAAGTAAGGAGAAGAGAGGTTCAAAGGAGGGTCATGTAATGGGAAGAAAAAAGAATCAAGTTCAATCATCTACAGATTGTCTATAATGAATGTCCTCATGATACAGGCCTAAGATGTACAAGTACACGTGATAATGTCTTCTGTTAAAGCTCTTTTTCAGCATGTCAGCCAAAAAGTTGGAAACACTCATTGCTCCTATTGCACTCAGAGGTTTGTCTGAGACTCATTCATTTGTTTCTTTATGTTTTACAAACTAAACCTGAGTAAAAGCCAGCCCAGAACCTGTCTCTGTGTCCTTAGTGATCTACCAGATAGTAATCTAAAGCTTGGCCCATCCGGTGCTCGGGGTTGTGTGTCAGACCTGGCATAGGATGTTGCTGGCAAGCATGCCATGTTGGTGCACAGCTGTAGTTCCTGCCCCCTAGGATACAGATGCTGAAGCAGGATGACTACACTTTCAGGTGTAATAGAATCACAGGTGTGAGTGTAACCCAGGCAATTTACAGATTAAGAGAGACTGTCTTTTTTTAGTAGTTTTTTTTTTTTTGGCAGGCAGCCCTGAGGGTGGGGCTGATGCAGCATGTGGTGCTGGGGATCGAACCTCTGTCCCTGCTCTTGCCTAAACTTGCCTAAGCAGGCGCCTTAGACCACTGAACCATCTCGCCGGCCCCAAGAGAGACTGTCTTGGAACAAAAACAAAAAAAGCAGCAGGAGAAGGCCCAGAGTTCAGTCCTTAGTGAAGGAGTAGAACAGCCCAGGTGCCTGTGGCAAGAGAGTCTTTGGGCCATCAGAATCATGCAGTAGTAGCACTCTTCTCTATGCCTTTGCCTCCAGTGCCTCCTCTGCCTCGTCCAGACATGGCAGGGATGTATCTTCAGACAGGACAACAGCATGCCTTTTGCTGACCCATGACTAGACTGTTATAATAAAACACCAGACCTCTGCCTCCTCCAGCGAAGACAGAGAAAAGGAGCCTACAGCAGGCTCAAGGTTAATGGCCATTCTGTCACATTCTAGGGGCAAGCATGGAACTATGTAGAAGGAGACGGTGGAGGGACTCAAACTGTCGCACATATAAGAATCACCTGAGAGGCTTGTGCAAGAACTATGCTAGTGCCAGACAAGTGTTTCTGTTTTGTTAGGTCTAGGATAAAGTCCAGAAATTCACCTTACTAAAAAGTGTTCCTGTGAGACAAGGCTTAATAAGCACCTAGGCAAATACAGTGTGTTGTTCCTTGTGTTACAGATGAAGTTATAAAACCATGAAAGGTGTCTATGCCGGACAGAGAGATTAATGTATTCTGAGGGTCATGAAAAAGTGGAAAGCTTCTAAACAGGGGCTGAGCTATTACCTTGCTTTGGGTGGCAGATCACTGGACCGGCTGGGGGGAAATGTCACTGAACAATGTTTAAAGTTTAATCTACATGGACCAGAGGGTATCAATAAAACAAAATCCCTGAGCATTTGAAGTTTTCATTTAGGATTTTGCGTGGTTGTTACTTATGTGCCAGATGTGAGGCAGTAAGTCAACAGAGTGAGCTGTCCTGGGCTAAAATATCTTAGTGAGAGCAAGAGAAGGACAAGTTGACTCTTCAGCAGATTTCAAATACAGACTTTGGGATACTGTGAAGCAATAAAATCTAATGACATGATCCTGATGAGGTGATTTGTGAGAGAAAAAAAAAAAATCCAGGAAATAAAAGGCTCCAGGGTCAAGTTAAGAATTGGTACTGAGCGCAAAGCATGTTCCAGAGAGGAGTTTGTGCTGAAGAAACAGGCCCTTTGCTATGTGCCTGTATCTTTAAATAGTAGATTTTCAAATCTCAGCCCTAAACACCAGATTTCAAGCTGACAGCAAAGGACGGACAAGCTGCAGGATAAATAAGCCCCACAAAATGCATTATGTCTATGTCTGTTTTTAAACATTCTTTTCAAAGCACTTTTTCACCCATACACTAAGATGTCCTCTCCAGAGGGGAGACCAGAGTATTGTGAAATCCTCCAATACTAACACTGCCCAATATAGGAGAATGTATTCTTTTATTTTTAGCATGTAATGAATCAGACTCTGTTCTTCCCTGAAGTGTTTTAAGTAACATTAAGAGGATCACTTAACACCAACTTTCCTTAAAAGAGGTTGCAGGTCAAGGTAGGGGCTGCAAGAAAAACTGAGAAAACTTTTTTATAGCAACTGCCCTATCAGTCAACAGTACACGTTTTAATTTTTTTTTTATGGAACAGATGCACTGTGATTCAGATTCCAGACAGCATCTCTTCTTGTGATCCATCAGGACAGGTTTCCTCCCAGTTCAGTCTTGTGTTCCAGATACTTGCATTATCTGAGTGGTAAGAAAAGGCAGACCTGACAGTAGTCACCCCTCATAGCAGTTGGTCAGAAATCAAATTTTTTTCAAAACTAACCAGGCCATTTTTTTTACCTGACCTAAGAATCTCAAAAAATTCAAAAGGCTATTCACATAGTGACTACCTGAGAATAACAGTAAAAACTCGTTTTAATAGGTCAAATACACTAATGATACTCTATAATTTCCTGACATTTAAGGAGATGGAATTCGAAAATGAGTTTCACACACCTAACCTTTCAAGGTCCTGACAACACGTACGAACTTTTGGTTCTCAAAATCTCAGTGCCTTAGCCATACCGAAACCTAGGCACAAAGGGCTCTTGGAAACGGTTGACAAAGGCCACTTTATCTAACCTGGGAACTAGTATCAGCGTCAACACTCCAGATAGACTACGAGCTAAGTGTACTGCTCTTTGTGGTGAACCAAGTGGGTGGCCCTGAAAAGGACCTTTTGTTCTGCTACTTTTAACAAAGCCTTCCAATTCTTAGCCGCCAAAGCCGTAGAGGGTGCGTCCCTGGCGCTTGAGCGCGTAGACCACGTCCATGGCAGTGACCGTCTTGCGCTTGGCGTGCTCCGTGTAGGTGACGGCGTCGCGGATGACGTTCTCCAGGAAGACCTTGAGCACCCCGCGCGTCTCCTCGTAGATGAGGCCGGAGATGCGCTTGACGCCGCCGCGCCGGGCCAGGCGGCGGATGGCGGGCTTGGTGATGCCCTGGATGTTGTCGCGCAGCACTTTGCGGTGGCGCTTGGCGCCGCCCTTGCCGAGACCTTTGCCTCCTTTACCACGGCCAGACATCTTAAAGCAGAATCTGAGAACTAGCCACAGTGACTGACTGTGAAGAGTGACCAGCCTTTTATAGGGCTCTGTCGGACCTGTTTGAAAGCTTGAAGGCAGGGGCGGGGACGGTCCCGCCCCTCTAAGGTGCCGCCTATCTGAGCATTTTTTTCCTGCTCAGTCTGGTGTGGTACAGAGGGGAGGAGCCAGAGGCAACATTAGAGCCTACAGAAATCTGTGACAATCGTTAAGAAACCGAAGAGGAACCAATGGCTGCGCGTTGATTGTCCTGCCTTTTCAATCATCTCTTTCAAGCCCATAAAAAATTCGTTGTGTTTTTTTGAGAATAAAACACTTGCACCTGTCAAGCTAATACCTTTTCTCCTCTCTTTTTGGAATCCAGGGTCTGGCCAGGCTGATATTGAACACTGTGTAGCTCAGTTTGACCTCCAACTAGCAGGGTTCTCCTGCCTTAGCCTCCAGGAGACTACAGGCATGAGGTATCCTTCCTGGATCAGATGACATTTGTCTTGCGAATTTGAACTACTTTGGAGTTTGTGGAAATTTCAGAAATAGTACATGGTTATGAATTTCATACAAACTCCAGTTAAATGAGTCTCCTGTAGAAAAATATTCAATTTAAGTAGTAACGCAGTTAAAATTATCTTTGGAGAAGGAAACATATTAAAACGTATTGGACAATTCCATCACGATTTTGGACCAAACATTTATTTCCTCCTTAATGTTTTTCTATCTGTTAATGTGTTGTCTTGCAGTTGTAAACCACCTTCTGTTGCTATCATAATCTCTGTGTGTACTTTCGTGATTTAAAAGCCCGAAAAACTCATTTGGTTACATTTTACCTGTTTCCCCAACTTTCTCAGTTT
>PVKN010028076.1:0-13344 GCA_004027915.1 Capromys pilorides
CTTTCTCTTTCCATGCAAGCAGATGCCCAAGGAGAGTTCATCCCTGCACAGGGTGGGTAGACAGGGAGGGAACTTTTTTCTTTAACACTCTCCCTCTCCTGTTACTGGCTTGGGCACAGTTTCTAGACCCCAGCCCCATCTTGAATAAGAAGTATCCTGCTTTGCCAAAAAATAACGTTGAGGTCACATTCCTTATTACCTAGTTCACCAACCCAACATGTTAAGGGTACACAACCCCAGAACTGTGACTCACAGATGAGGATTCTCATTACATGCTTTTTAGAAATGGGAGAACTTGTGGTTATAACATCACCTGCAGCATAAGGTAGTGGTTCTCAACTTTGGCTGCATATTAGAATCACATAGAAAGCGTTTGATTTTTTGATGGTTATAGAAGGGAAAGTACTGTGAGTTCTTACTATCTATTGCTTTCAAAGAAGTAATGAGAGTGGTAATCACCATGCCTGGGAAGGGTGTAAGGCAGGGATTAAAGGAGAGAGGACGGCTAAAGGGTACAAGGGTGCAAGCTGATTGGAGAAGTAATTTCTTATTTATGTATTTAGTACACATCTGCAGGGTCTCACTACACAGATCAGACTTGTGGTGATCCTCCTGCTTTCAGCCTCCCAAGTGCTAGGAATACAGGCATGTGCCACCACACCCAGTCTCATTCACCATCTCAGTGTGCCCCAGGGGTGGGGCTGGCATGGCATACTGAGGACTGAACCCCAGTCCCTGTGTCTGCCTAAGCTGTCATTTTAATCTGCTGAGCCACCTAGCTGGCCCTGGAGGAATAATTTCTAATGTTCTATAGCATAGTAGATCTATGATTGACAAAAATAATTGCATTTTAAAAACTGATTAATAGGGCCAGCGAGATGGTTCAGTGGTCTAAAGCGCCTGCTTAGGAGGGCTCAGGCAACTGTGGGAACTGCAGTTCAATCCCCGGCACCACATGCTGCGCCAGCGCCACCACCAGGGCAGGCTGAGCCAGCCACAAAATGAATAAATAAAGAAACAAACACAACAAGCAAACAAATAAATAAATAAATAAAATTAAAAAAAAATGATTAATAGAGAGGATTTTTAATAGTTCCAACATAAAAATGGATTTATGTCTGATGTAACAGATGTGCCAGTTACCCTGATCTGATCACTATAAATTGTATACATGTTTCAAGGTACTACTTCATACTCCATAAATATGTACAATTCCTATATTTCAGTTATGGATGTATGAATATAAAAATAATGATACCTGTGCATGGTCCCTAGAGCTTCTTCTGGTTTAGTGGATTGTGGATTGTGGACTGGCTAGGAGGTCAAGTAAGTGTTAGAAGCTTCCCAGGTGGCTTGGCCAAGGCTGGGAGCCACTGATGTTTGTCAGTGAGAGGAACTGAGGGAAGAGCTGGGAGGACCACGATGGGGATTCTCTCCTGTGAACTGTGGGTTCATCAGTCCCACCTGGGTTCCTTAGGGGCATAAGGAGATAAGGAATTCTTAGGAGGCCAGAAGCAGGGGCAAGCTGCAGGCAGCTCACAGTGCAGTTAGGAAACTACCTTTCCTGTCCCCTGACTGAGCCAGCCTGTTTTCCATGCTCTTTGGGAACCAGGAATATAGGGAAAAAAACAAAACAAAAAACTCTTGGTCTAAGAAGTGAATGGCACCTTGGAACACAGGCCATCTTGGGCTTTGTGAGCTACTGAGGGAGCTTGGGATAAAGACTGGCGTTCTGCATGCTGTAGTACCCTCCCAGCCCATGTGCCCTGGGCACATTTCACAGGGTTTCCCACTGACGCCCTTGCCTGTCCCTGAACATTTTCCTGTCCTGGGTTCCACACCTTTGGAATCCTGCTGATGGGACAAGCCACATGTGTAGACGCAACAACATCTGTCTATCTTGGTCTTCTTCCTGGGCTGCACAGCCTGGATGTTCTTGAGGTGGCCGGCCCAGCACTGGGTGGTGACTCTTGATTAATCTAGTAGTTTCCATCCTAGCCGCATGTTGAATAGTGAGAGAAAATCTTAAAGTATGTTGGTCCTTAGGCCGTAACCTTAGAAATTCTGATCTTATTGGTTTGAAGTTGGTATCAAAAGCTCCATGTGATTATTTTAATGTGCAAGGAGGTCATGGCTTTAAGACAGTAATGGTGTTTTGATACCTGCAGCCAACGGCCACTTTAGGATCATGCATGAGAAGCCACTTTGACCACTGAAACATGAAAATGTAGAGATAGTGGTGAGGCATGGGGAAAGTTTTTCACTTTTAGGAAGGGATGTTTCTCCTTTCCCTTCATCTATCTATCTATCTATCTATCTATCTATCTATCTATCTATCTATCTATCTTTCTTTCTTTCTTTCTTTCTTTTCTTTCTTTCTTACTTTTTCTGTGTGTGTAGTTATTGGATGAAGATGTGATTCTTGGAGCTACTGTGGCTATTTTTTGATTGTCAATAATGCACCAGAGGGCATAGATTTCTGGCAAAAGAATTGCTAAGTGCAAAATGCAACTCATTTCTTCCCAGTGTCATTGAGCTGCTACATCAGTCAAGGTGGGAAGCTCATGTTTTTGTTTGTTTTACTTTTTGCCCTGTATGGCTGACTATTCTACCAAGCTCTGATGGCAGAACTGGGTCAGAAGTATGTTAGGACCTCAGGGTGGAGGCTTCCAGTGTGTGTGTCCTGCTTGGCACGCACAGGGTGTGGAGCTCCCCAAGCCCTGGTAAAGTCACCAGGGATGAGCCCCCAAGAGTCTGTGAGCTTCTTGGGTCAGGCTGCATCACCTACTGTGTGTGATGTGTGGTGAAAGAAGACAGAGGACACTTGATGGAGTCAGGCAGGCTCAGGCTTGAATTCTGACTTATGTGCATGGTGTCAGTCAGATTGTGCACCCCAGTTTTGTCATCTGTACAATGGGACTCACACCTGGGCCCAAGGTCTTGCTGTCATTTGATGAATTTAGCACAGCCCCCCAGCATGCTAAACTATATAGCCATGCTAAAATATGGCTATTTTCTGTATATTTGCTAACCGTACGCAGCTTCAAACTAGAGGTGAAATAATTCAAAAGAACAAGAAGACAGATGTTGGCTTTCTATAGAGCTGGCTGGAACTTTACTTGCTTAGAAAGGCTGAACAAGAGCTCCCTGGACCCCACCCTGGCCTGGAATATAGCGACATCATCTGAACTTGATTGGCTGCATCAGCACCCAGGCTAGGTGTGGTACAGCTGACTGAGCTCTGTCTGGCTTAGCCTGCCCTTGGGCCTGCTAGCTGTGGGTGCTGCACCACCTGCCGTCAGCTGTACAAAGGCTGTGTCTGAGCCACAGTTCCCACCTGGCCTGCGGCTGCCTCCTTCTTAGGCCAGGAGCTGTAGTGAGGAGAGGTGGCCTGTCTGGCATGGGATCTCCCAGCATGAAGGGTTAAGCCTGGAGTCCAGCATCGCCTAGATACGAAGTTCTGCCTACCCAGTGGGGGCTCCTTCTCTCAGAGGAGGACTAGGGTGCAAGGATCAGACCAGAGTCTTTGGTTGGCTCCTGGGCCTCACCAGTGCCACCCTTGTGTTGGCCATGTGCAGTCCTTTCCCCCTTCCTCCGAAGTCCTTGCCTCTTCCCCATTTCCTGTTTCTGCCTTCCCTGGGGCTCCAGTAGCCCCACTGTTTCCTGGGCCATCATCTCTGCCTCTGTTGGCATTGTCCCTTTGCTTCCCACTGTCTCCTCTCTCGCTCAGACCTCTTCCTCGCCATCACTTGAGCTCTGCTCCACAGAGGGGTCCCCACATGCACAGCCACGCCTCACCCGGCAGGGCTGCCTTGAGGTCTGTATTCCTGATTTGTCCTCCTGTGCCCTCTCCAGTCTCTACTTCTACTCCACATGCGGTCCCAAAATTCTCCGTCCTGCCTGTCCAGGAGTTTTGCTGTGGTACCTGTTGCCTCTTTCCTCCTCCAAACCTTACATCCCTTTCTCATTCTTTTTCAGCCATTTTAGCAACAGTTCAGGCTTCTCCTGAGAAAGAGAAGACAAGGATGCCTCTCCTCTGCTAGTGTCCCTACTCAAGCTAGGCCTCAGCTCTGCCTCATAGAAAGTGTTCAGACTCAAGGCTCCAATCCTGTGCCATCCATCCCTCCCTGCCTGCTAATGAGACTTCTTCTTTCATTGCTTTTTCCAAAACTCACACAGGCCACAGAGACCACTTTGTGACCGAGTCCAGGCTCCCTCTGAGGCAACCTGGCATGGTGAAACTGCGTTGGTCAGGATCTTGGCATTTGACCTGGGCTAAGATCCCTAATCACTTACAATCCAATCATTTAAATACTAGGTAGACAAAGATTGCATATTTTCATTAATTTTTGTAAAATAATATAACAGGAAATATAAAAACAATAATTTTGTCGAAGTTATTTGATAAGTTTTCTGTGTATGATATATCTTAAAATGTTCAATACACAATGCAAAGTTATGATCTGGAAAGTACTGTCTAGTCTCTTTCCAAATTTTTTTGCATTACTGTCTTTGAATGACATACACTGTTGTGTTGACCTTTCCTTTTCTTCAGTGGGTGGGATAGTTTTAATAAAATGCCTGATCACTAAATGTGATGGTGAAGGTATTGATGATGGATACCCTGGTGGGCGTTTTCTGTCCCATATTGTTCAGTTATTTGGTCTATTAGACCTAATCTAAATAGCAAATGAACCCCCCCCCGTTTCGAATAAATAATAAATGAATTCCATATTCTTTGCTGCAGAAGATAAATAAATATTTTACAGTAGTATTTTTTCCTTGCTTTTTGATTATAGGATAGCTTGTTAGATGTGGGTCAACTCTTGTTCATACCATTCATAGGATTATTAGTTTCACTGACCACTGTTGGACCTTAGGTTTCATTTCTTCTTCTTCTTCTTCTTTTTTTTTTTCGGGTACCAGGGATTGAATTCAGGACCCCAAGCTTGCCAGACAAGTGCTTATTTCTACTGAGCTGTTTCCCTGACCCTTCTTCCCTGACCCTTCATTTCCTCTTTAACTTTCCATCATTTGTGTTATGACTCACTGACAATCAGGAGGCATGTGTTTTGTTTTTCTATTTTATAACGCAGATTTTCCTCTCTGATCTGCTAACATTTCTCGCTTTTTCCGTTTTTTTTCTTTTGCAGATTTTTTGGCACTCCCTCCCACTCAGTCTCAGTGTCCCAAATATGTCTATTTTGTGTTGTAAAATAACATCACAGAGTTCTGGAGAAGTATAAAAAATGATCTCTAATGTACTTATGATTAGACATTTTATAGATTGTAGCACAAAATTACAGGCTGTTTTTCACAAATGAAATAAATGAATTAGTAAAAGAAAATAAGCAGACTGTATTATTAGATTTCACTAGAAACAAACATCAAAGGTGAATACAATGTTCTATATTTTCAAAGTATGCAAAAGAATAGTCAATATAAAACAAATCAACAAACAGATGTATGAGTGTGTCTCCTGCAAATGAATCGGCTGTTTGAAATGTCACCTGCCTGAGCCTTGCAGGGAACAGTTGGTATGTGATGCCCAAGTGACACTTGTGGGACACTGTTAAGTGGTAAGATCTTTCCACAGCCTGGAACCTTTTAGGTATAAGGACTGTAGTTTCCCTAGGGCCTAATAATCATAGGGAACATTATGTCAGGCACCCAGGACAAAGCTCTGATGATTTGCCCTAAGTACTGCCAGCCTTGTAGAGGGATGCTCAAAATATTTGCTGAATGAATGAGTGAATTTTGACTCAAATGGTACCAATTAGATACTTTAAATTCCCACTCCCATTTTAATTCTCTCTACTCACTGGGTGCTTGATTTATCTTCCAACCAAGAAATAGTTACACAAAGATGATCTTCCCAGTGTCCAATTCAAGTTATTCCTGAATCAGCATCTTCCACGGGTGGTTTGTATGCATCCTGTGGCTGAGCAAAAGAGGAGTCTTGGAGGGTCTTTTGGTGACAGTCACATTTTGAGTTGGAATCTAAATTCAGGATGGTTAAATTAATATCAGTCTGCAATGAAAATTTTATAATTCTGGTTGTGACCAGATTTCTAATTCTGTTTTTAGAAGTTTCATAACCAAAGCCTTCTTTGAAATAAGCGAGACTAGAAGAGCAAGCATTAAAGCACCTATCTCAAGGTTCTGCAAGGAAGATCTTTGGATGGGAAGAAACTACTCTAAAAATAAGCAGGTAGACAGAATGGGCAAATAAAATCAGACACTCAGGAATCTTCATTAAAGTTTGATTGCTTTTGCCCTGGGAATGGGCTCTGAGTGCAGGTGAGGCAGCAGGCGCGAGGTCTGCTGGGGGCTGCACGCTGAGGGGCTCATGCGTGTGGACAGCACCAAAGCAATGGGAAGGAGCCAGGCATGGTTCTGGAACAGTGTCATCTCTTAGAGAGTAAACGCCCCCGTGAGAAGCAGAGCATTCCTGCAAGTCTGTTCAATGAAGCACTGAATCACGGCACAGAGGCCAGGTTCTTAGCACAGTTAGTGCAGGCCTGGGCAGGAGACTTGAGTCCTGGTCTAAGCAGCACACTAGGGATGTCAGAGGACTGCAGGTGGGCCTTCCAGGCTCAGTCTCTAGGACGCGGGGCTGGATGAACCAAAAGACCCTGTGGACTGTGATGTCGAGTAGGTATCTAGACATGCACCAGTGGTTTTGTTACTAGATGGAGGACCTTGGAGAATTGTTCCCAGGTGCTTGTTATTCCAGACAAAGAACTAAGCAGAGCACTTAGGAGTAACAAGTGTAATGTTTGCTAAAAGTGGTAGAATGGAAGAACACTTCTCAGACTGAGCAGACCAAGGAGGGACACTCCTAGCCCCTGTAGGTTCTTGTCTGGGGTCTCTGACAGTGCTGGGATTTTGAAGGGGTCTGTCTATAACTGGGGATTGAAAGGAGTCATGACCCAACAGGGTATCTGACTTGGCTCACCCACCAAAGGGAAGTGTTTAGCCGTACAAGGTTTTAGAGAAAGTGCCATGTCCGCCCAAAGCCCATGTCCACCCCCAGGAAGGACATCAAAATCAATGCAAATAAGCGTGGTTGCCAGCCAGCTCATGTGCTTTGGGTTTTGCGCATGCCTAGTGGGCCTGGGAGACAGCATTTCCTTTATCTGTTGATTTCCTCGTGTGTTGACAAACCTATCCTCGCTCTTCTGGTTTCTCAATTCTTGCTCCACAGCTTCTTGTTTACTTGTCCCTGTTCCTCTGTCTCCCTTTGGGGTCTCCCATGGAAGGGACCACATCCAGCACCCCTCTGGGTTGGGCCCCTATGTCCTACGCAGTGCCTCACGTGTGCCACGCGCCTTGCACTTTCTAGGCCAACCTGGCCCACCTGCCTCTGCTGGTCTGCCTTCTGTGGTGGCAGGTGACCTGCTTGGATCTCTCAACTTAGGCAAGATCCTGTGGCTACTTTCCCTTCCTCCATTTGGTGATTTCCTGTTTTCTCAGTCCCACATCCTGCTGGCCATTTTTTTTGGCACTTCTTTTCTTTAACTCCCTGTCAGAAATGAGTCCCTTCTCAGAACTCAGGACAAGTGCTTGAGGAGTTAAAAGTGAAGCTAAAGAATGTGTCACCACCAGCAGGGTTCAATCTTGCTTTCTTCCTACCCCCAACCCTGTCTTTCAGATCAGCCTTGAACACTAATCTAAGGTTCTTTTTAATTATTATTGGATACAGGTCTTGCCACACAGTTAAGACTGTCTCAGTCTCCCCAGGACTGGGACTATAGGCATGTGCCACCATGCCCATTTTGGGGGCTGGTACTGGAATCGAACTTAGGTACTTGTACTTCCCAGGCGGGCACTTAGACCACTGAGCTATCTCCCCAACCCCTCCAAGGTTTGTTTCTCCTGAGAATTTTTAGCCAGAACTCTATGTTGGAAGAGATGGAAAACAATTCAAACTGGATTTTTTCCACCCACTCTTTTTTTTATTGTAGGAGAATTAAAATATAAAAAACAAATCTCAATAAAAACAATAGGAAATGTCAAAACAAGAGGATAGGAAATTAACAAAGGTTGCTACATTGCATGTTGTCATCTGCAATGTAGTTGTTCAGATTACCAGGGCTATCAATTAAACAGTAACTGTTCCTTTCAGTAAACCAATAGAAATCAGTGACTCAGTTATCTCCCCACACCCCTCATCACCGTGCAGTCTCCAGGTGAGAAGTACAGTTTAGAGAAGGCAAAGACAAACTATGTTGGAAACTTGGGAAAGATCCTTTAAAGACTTCAGGTGCCTCCATCTCCCCCTCCTTCCTGTTTTTCCTCATCTGTGGCTGTGGCTGCCCAGAGTAACTTTGGAGATCACCAAGTTCAGGGCTTGTTTCTCATCTCAGGGAGTAACACCACCGAGTGCCACCTACGAAAGCAATCTGGAAGGGTTCAGAGTGATGTGGAGAGACGGGCAAGGAGAGAGGGCCAGGCATTTTCCAGCAAAATATTTGCACAGAGACAGCACCAGCCTCCTGGCAGGTCCCGGACAGGGCCCTGCAGCCAGAGTGACAAGGAGGTAATCATAGCTGCTGGCCCTCAGAGCAGAGGGGGGCCTGGGAGCCACAGCGGGAGCGCTTCCGGAATGGTGACTTGTTCTGTGCCATTCCCCTAGCTTTGAGATCTGCCCTCCTGGGCCTCTGCTGCCAGATGAACTGACTGACAGGCCTGAAGGGCCAGGTGGAGATTCTGTAGCAGAGAAGCTGAGCTGTGTTAAAGGGTTGTTCTGAAACTAATTGAATGCGAGTCTCAGCTGCCACCCATAGTGACAATGACAAGAACTATCATTAGCAAAGAGCCTTTAGCTGGCTGAGAGAAAAAAATCAGAATGAGAAAGCCTCCAGAGCTCTCATTTGATATCTACAGAACCCTCTAAAATGCAAACACCAAATCTTAATTATTTTTCAAACTACATATCAGTTTCCTGCAATCAAAGAAGTTAAAGCTAAAAAGTGATACAGTTTTAATTGTCATAATTTTATATATTCAGTTTTATATGCTGATATTTTAACACATTATGAGCTGGTAAACCAAGGCCGTTTTTCAAAACCAACATAAATGTCTATGTAATATTCCAAGGCAAAGATACTATTCCATTTTATACATAAAGTTTTTAAAAATTTTTTGGTGATTTTTATTGTTTCCAATGTCTTATCATAACTTGTTTCAGTTTATGTTTCTGCTATGTTTATTCTTACCAGTGCTGAATATTAATTTTAAAATCCATTGTCAATTTGATGGGTAAAATAGCCTCTATTTAATTCACATGTCTTGATACCTGATCAGAATAAATTTAATTTTGCATGTTTATTAGTAATTTTACATGTTAACTTCCAAAAAATATTCTTGTGCTCTTTGTGTATTTTTTCTTTTTATGTATTTTTTTTAAAGAGAGTACAAATTGAAATTTTTTTTTTGTCATACCAGGGCTCAAATTCAGGAACTTGTGCTTACCAGGCAAGCACTTACTGTACAAATTAGAATTAAAACAGAAAAAAATCACAAGTGATACAGATTTTCACTTAACAGAGTAATATGAATTTCATAGTATGTGTTGTAATGCATAGTATTGTCTTCCGACCAGTTATTCATATCACCAGATATATGTATGTAAAATTGGAAGAAGAAAAAAGAAAGAAATGTATAAGAAATTAAGGAGAGAAAAAGTACATACAATTGACAAACGGAGAGGAAAAAATCCAAAAGTAGCATCTGAGATGAATATATACTTCTCAGAGGAAGAAATGCAAATGACAAGTAAATATAGGAAAAAATGTTCAGCATCATTGGTCATTTGAGAAATGCAAATTGAAACAACACTGAGATTCCATCTCACTTCAGAAAAAATGGCCAATGTCAAGATGTCAGCCAATAACAAATGCTGGAGGGGCTGTGGAGAAAAAGGAACACTTCCCCACTGTTGGTGGAGTGCAGACTGGTACAGCTATTATGGAAATCAGCGTGGAGATTCCATCAGAAAAGCTAGGACCGGAGATTCCATCCAAGCCAGCTATTCTCCTCCTGGATATTTTTTCCAGAAGAACTGAAACCCTCATACCACAGTGATATATGTGCACCCACATTTATAGCAGCTCAATTTATCATAGCTAAATCCTAGCAACAGCCCAGGTACCCACCAACTGAAGAATGAATAAGGAAGATGTGGCATTTTTACACAATGGAGTATTACTCAGCTGTAAAACAGGACAAATTTGAGTCTTTTGTCAGTAAATGGATGCAACTACTCTTAAGTGAAGTAAATCAGACCCACATGTGCAAACATCATTTGTCTCCTTAGTGTGAGAACCTGAAGGAGAAAAATGGAACCTGAAAGGTACAATAGACACTGGAGAAAGGAAATGAACTGATTCGAAAGGAAAGAGTTGTTGAGTTGAGAAGAAGGACAGAAGAAGGAGTGGGGGAAAGAGATTTATCCATGTCCATAAGCAGGATGCTTTTGACACCTATACTGTGTATTTCTGCTGTATATTTTTTCTTAATGATTAACAGAAACTTTATATATTAAGGCTGTTACAACATTCTTATTATGTTCATTGCTAACATTTCGCTGTGTTTAAAAACTTGCATTTTGTAGAAATCTAACTTTTTAAAGTATTCTTATTATTTAACATGTGACAACATACATTCTGAGTTGCCGCAGATTGGTGAGCTTAAGACTTGACAGCTGCTCAGAAAATGAAGGGTCTCCTCTCCAACCTCAGCCCTCCTACTGGCCTTCCCTCCTGAATGCACTGAGGGTTGCCAGTTTTTTTTCTGTGTTTAAAGGTGTTTCCTTCTACATGCAACATAACTATAAATAAATTTCCATGATCCCCTTTTCATTGTTACACAAATGATAAAGTGATATTTGTACTTAACACACTATATATATAACACACTATATATATACATATATATATATACATACATACATACATACATACATTTAAGACAGGGGGATACAGGGTCTACAGGGTCTCACTACATAGATTGGACTCAGAGTGATCCTTCTGTTTTCAGCCTCCCAAAGTGCTAGGATGTGCCACCATGCCCAGTTTCAATTGCCATCTCAGTGTACCACAGGGGTGGGGCCAGCACAGCACATGGGGGATTAAACCCCGGCCTCTGCATTCTGCTGAAGCAGGCGCTTTAGTCCGCTGAGCTAATAGGCTGGCCCTCATACATTTTATCTTATATTTTGGGGTTCATTTTATATCAGTATATAAATATCTTCCTTATACTTTTTATGACAGTGTAATATTCTTCTGAGTAACTTATAGTAGTTTTTTTCACTATTGGAAAGTGTTAAAAGGTTGAAATAGAATTAAAGGCTTTAAGAGTTAAGGCTATCAGGTTTTTCATTTGTAATCTTACCCATTGGTTTTATGTTTAAAATTCTTCAACCTGCAATCAAACATTCACTTGTGTTTTTATAATTAAACTTTTTAAGAAAAATATAGAATCATAAGAGCTGTAAGAAATAATAGAGATCTTTCATACATTCCATCTCTGTCAGTGGTAATATCTTGCACAATTATTATAAAATATCACAACTAGGATGCTGACGGTGGTGTAAAGCATAGATCATTGATCACATCTCAAGGCACCTGTAGGCCATGCCCACTGCTGCTCCATCTTCTCCCTTCCCATCCTCAACTCCTTGCAGTCAGTCTGTCCTTTATTTTTGCCATAATGTCACTTTAAGAGTGTTACAGAAATGAAGTCATATAGTGCTAAACCTTTTGAATGTGGCCTTTCTCACTCAGCAGAGTTCACGGATGCCTCATCTGGGCTGCCTTGTGCAGCGCTACTGCATCCTTTTCTCCTCTGAATAGCTTCCTACCATATGCACCAGAGTTCCATCAATCACCCAGTGAAGGAACTCTAGGTTGTTTCCATTGTGAGCTACAGTGAATAAAGCTGCTATAAATGCTGTGAATACTATGAATATGCAGATGTTTGGACATAGTTTTTCCTTTCCCTGAGATGAATGCATGCCTGCCAGGCTATATTTTAGCTATATCTTTAATATTTAAAGAAATGGTCCAGCAGTGTTCCAAAGAACTCATGCCACTTGGCATTCATGCCAGCACTGTTAGAATGATTTGGTTTCCTGAAACCTACCAGTATTTACTGTTGTCAGTTATAGGTATTCAGTGGTACCCAACAGTGCCTCTAATTTGCATTTCTCCAAGGAAGAATGTTATTGAGCTTTATTTGTTTGCATTTATTTATCATGCATGTATCTTCAGCAAAATGTCTAAGCACATCTGCTATGGCCTGAATGTTTGTGTGTAGAGGTTGATATCTTAACACCCAAAGTGAAGGATTTGAAAGTGGCGGACTTGGGAGGTGATTTGGTCTTGAAGATGGAGCCCTTATCAAAGAGATTCGTGCCCTTGTAGGAGCCCTCAGAGAGCACCTCTGCTCTGTGAGCATAGACACAGCAAAAGGGAATCTTCCTGAAGTAGGAAGTAGGCCCTCATGTAACACTGAATCTGCCAGAGCTTGAATCTTGGACTTCCCAGCCTTCACAAGAGTAAGAAATAAAGTTTTGGGGTTTGTAAGCTACTCAGTCTAGGTTAATACTGTAGCTGCCCAAGTCCTCTGTGCGGTGTCTGTTGTTAACTTTCTAGGAGGACGGTTTTGTTTTGTTACTACTGAGCTTTGAATTGTTTGTACATTATGTTAGATGTTAGTCTTTTATTGATTATATGGTTTGAAAATATTTTCTTCCAAACTTTTGCTTGTCCTTTCATCCTCTTAACAAATTTTTCACAGAACAAAAGTTTTAAGGAAATGCATTTAGTATTGAGGCTAAGCCTAGCCCTTAGTTCCTAAGATGTTGGTCTATGTTTTCTAAAATTTGATAGTTTTATATTTGATGCTTTTAGTTAATTTTATATAAGTTATGTGGTATTTAGGCCAATAATTGTTTTTCTTGTTTAGTTTATAATATCCAGTTGCCCCAGTAACATTTCCTGAAAGGGCTGTCCCTACTTCATTTAATTTTTATACCTTTGCCAAAAAACTAGTTAGGCATATCTGTTTGAGTCTATAGCTATTTTCTCCATTCTGTTGCATTCAGCTGTGTGATTATACCTGCCAGAATATCATACTCTTGATTATCGAAGGATACTTGAAGCTATCTAAGTTTCAACTGAAGTAGAGGAATTCCTTCTATGCTATTCTTCCTTTTCAAAATTGGCTGAGATAGCCTAATGCCTTCAACTTTCTATACAAAATATTGGGGTAATCTTGTCTGCATCAACAAAAACCCTTAGGGGAGATTTGAGATGAGTTGCCCTGACTTTGTACATC
>PVKN010028077.1:0-13343 GCA_004027915.1 Capromys pilorides
GTAGGAGGAAATCTTGAAGACATTGGGGTAGGCAAGCAGTTCATGGACAAAAATCAAACTGCACTTGTAATACTTGAAAGAATTAACAACTGGAACCTCCTCTTAGTGAGGAGTTTTTGAACATTGAAAGAAATTACCATAAAGTGAAAAGAGAACTCACAAATTTTGAAAAAATCCTAACTAAGAAATAAGCACAAAAGTCTTCTATCTAGAATTTTAAGGAACTAAAAAATATTAGGGCTCCAAAATTTAAAGACCCAATCCAGAAGTGGACATATGATATGAATACACACTTCTCAGAGGAACAAATACTAGAAGCTAATAAATACGTGAAAAAACCCTCCATATCACTAGTCATTTGTGAAATGAAAATTAAAATAACTCTGAGATACCATCTCACCCCATCAAGAATGGCTATCTTAAAGAGATCAATCAACAACAAATGTTGGAAAGGTGTTAGGGGAAAAGGAACCATTCTCCACTGTTGGTGGGAATGCAGACTGGTGCATCCATTATAGAAATCAGTGTGGAGACTCTTTGAAAACCTAGGACTGGAAATCCTATTCAATCCAGCTATTCCCAACTGGGAATTTTCCCAGAAGTACTGAAAACATCATATCATAGTGATATTTGTGCACCTGTTTATAGCAGCACAATTTGTGATAGCTAAACCTTAGAAATAACCAAAATACTCATCGCCTGAAGAATGGATAAAAAAGATATGGCGTTTTCATACAATATAGTACTATTTATCTGTAAAGAATGATATCCTCAAAGGCTTCATATATATATGGATATATCTTCAACATATACTCATAAGTAAAATAAACCAAATCTACATGTGTAAATATCATATAGTCTCTCTAATATAAGAACTCAAAAATGGAAAGGTATAATATAGTTAAATGAGAAATGAGAATTTAAAAATCAAACAATGAAGAGAAAACTAGGAGAAAAATTAGGCAACAGTAGGGGCAAAACCATGCATTTATATACAAAAGATGGTTAAGTCAATGGTCCTAAAAATCTCCAAAAGGTTTTTGAAACTAGCCATTAAATGGTAGAATTTGCACCCTGACTAACTATATGTAGTGATATCTATGAACTAAGCAACTACACTGAGGATAGCAATGTGTAACACTAAAGCCATGCTTGGAATACCTATCACTCTGGTCATCTATCTAGACAGTACTTCTAATTTCATATCAATTATTGCTATTTGCTCTCTCAAGTAAATGTTTAAAAATAAGAAAATAGAAAAGAATTAAAAAATGATAATAAAAGAGAATATGAGACAAGTAAAAAAGACCATAGAATTGTACCGCTAGAATTTTGTAAATGGTTAAATTCCTAAATCTCTGTGTAACAATGCACAATTGTTTTTTCACATTGTATAGGGATTTAAAGTTTAGAATAATAACAATTGATGGAAAATACCTGTTTCGTGTTATGTCTAAAGCATCTGATATTCAGAAAGATAGTAATGTTAAGCTCAGGCGCCTATGTTATAGGAAATAATATCATTAAGGCTCTCTTCTGGGGGGTTAACCACTTAAGTTGGCAGACCAAATAATTAAAGAAAAATTAGAGATACAAGAATAGTCAATATTTTGGCTCTAACTCTTCAAGGTCAGTGAGGACACAGGACCTAAAAAATCCTGTACTGTAATGGCCTATAACTCAATGGAGTCCCAAATTTTCTGTTCAAGGAGATTATGGGGCCACAGAGTAAAGTGATAGATGATGTACAGTGTGACTAAGGAGAGTCACCTGAAGAGAAAACAATCTCTCAGGCTTTCACAGAAAGCAAATTGGTCAAGCAACGGCTGTGATTCATTCGGATGGCTGACACTGACAAAAGTTCTGCAAATTGCAGTACATGATTTCAGGGTAAATCCCGAGGAGATCTGACTGAACTTGTCAAATGCAAAAGTTACATTTTATTTTAATATAGATCTTGCTTTGTCTTGGTCTTAACAATCCAGGAAAAGTCTAACCATGAGGTATAAAAAGGAAAGACATATTAATATGCTAAGTTGTAAAAGGCTCAAGTCAACAACTTTTGATAATGCTGGATGAACTGTTAATCCACTATGGGTATGGCCTATTGGACCATGTATACAGCTAAATTCTCTTTGTGCAATGCAAAGAATTATCTGTAGTAAAGATGCTTAGACAAGAAGTCATGTCTGCATCTTGTACTCTGAAAACTATGAAAAAGACAACAAAATTCAATGTATTTATTATTGTAAAAAAATAAAAACTAGAAAAATAAAAAATTATTAAGCCATCTAGAAAAGATCTCTATAAACAGAAGAGAGATCCTGAAAGTTATGGCATTGCCTAGGTATTCACAAAAGAACCCATCAATGGCTTTTAGATGGTGACTTCTCTCCAAAGGCACTACATCATAAATGTATGCCACACGTAAGAGGCATCTGCCTCTTAGATCCACATCACCAACTTTGAACATCCAAGAGTGCTATGCACTGGGGGAAGGCACAATAGAGAAGCGAACTAGGTGGCCAAGGATGAAGGCAGCTGAAGCATCAGGAAAAGCAGTTTCTCATTCAGTCTCCAGGAGAGATGAAGCCTTGTAGACTTGGCCTTCAGAACTGCAAGACAAAAACTTCACGCTGTTTTGACCCAACTTTCAATAAATTTGTTACTGTAGGCATTTGAGATTAAAATGGGAGAGAGGCTAGATGTTCTGATAATTTTGCAAAGTCATACAACAAAAATGACAGAGTCTCACTCTGTAGTACAAGTTAGCCTTGGATCTACAGCAGTCCTCCTGCTTCCGTCTCCAGAGTGCAAGGACTACAGATGTGCCTCACCAGACCTGGCCTTAAAAATTTTGGAGTGGGTGCTTTAAACAATTTATTTAACTGGAATGCCACACACTGACTTCCATTTATTTTGATATACTTTTTACATATGGTGATTTAGAGGATCATTTAGCCATTAAAATATTTCCAAATATTTGTCATTTGAGTATACATCTACATATAGCCTCTCATTTTTTGGTAAGAAAAACACCAAGAAGTAAAGCCCCAACACGACTAACCAGGTACAGCGAGAATCTGCTCCAAGTATGTGTTTCTCTGAGGTAAAGGCACTGCACAACTGTGCAACTGGAAAAAAAATAAATAAACCATCCTTACAGCACAGGATACTTTTTAACTTTTAAAAAGAGCTTCAACAATTAGTTTTGAATTTGATGTAGTTGCTACATCCCAGTTTATGCCAGGAATTCTTAGGGAACAGGCTCCACTTAGGATCCTTTGCACGGATTCCCACAAAGTATGCTTCTCTGGGCAGGGGCAGGATGATACTTCAACTGAACTCAGATTTCTTCCCTTGGATTGCTTTTTTATTGATCATTTTCTTTGGTATGTTTCTGGAAGCTGTCTAGACTCTGAGTATTTAATATTCTCAGTATACAAATTCTTCCTATTGACAAGTATCATGCCCTTGACTTGCTTGTTTTCAGCAATGTCAGCTGCATTGATAACACCAGAGCAAGAATCCTCCAGTCTTGTCATGTTAACAATATGTGCCATTCTTCTTTGAACAACACCTATTCCCTCAATATCTGTAATATCACCTTCCTCCTAGATTCATATGTATGGGGCCAAAGGAAGAGCTCCATGTTTTCTGAAAAGCCTAGAGGGCACATACTAGGTTTCTTTCTTCTTCTTTGTGTTTGTTATTTTGGCAAATTACTAGAAGATGGAGACCCCAGATCAATGTGTAAATGTTTATTTCTGATCTTTTTATATACTCAGTGATTAAATTTATTAATATTTCTAGAAGTACTTTTGTGTGTGGTATATAGGGTAATATCTAGTATTCTTTCAGCATTTATCAGCACTGTTTTCGAGTTGGAAAACCATATTGGATACATTTCAAATAACTGATTTTTCTGCTATAGTACTTATAGATTCCCAATTTTAATTTCTAGATATTTTTGGCTAGTCAGCTTGAAAGTATTTTCTTTATATCATGTCAGCTGACTAAAATCTCATATTAATTATAGTTTGTTTATTTCAATGGAATCTTTGTGTGTGTGTGTGTGTGTGTGTGTGTGTGTGTGTGTGTGAGTGCGAGCGTGCGCGTGCGTGTGCAGGGTCTCTACACAGCTCTGACTCATAGTGATCCTCCTGTTTCCTCCCTCCCAAGCGTTGGTATTACAGGCACATGCCACCATGTGCGGACTCCATCATTGGCTCAGTGTGCCCAAGAGGGGCCAGAGTGGTATGTGGAGCCAGGTCAATGGAATCTTCTCACATTTTCATTTTTTAAGTCAAAAGATACAACATGCCTTGTTCTTTCAAAGTCAGTAGTTTCCTAATTAATGTTTTCCTTATCTGAGACTCCTAAACAGTTACTGTATATTAAAGGGTGGTAGAAGACAT
The DNA here is from genome assembly GCA_004027915.1 of Capromys pilorides. Taxonomy (NCBI): domain Eukaryota; kingdom Metazoa; phylum Chordata; class Mammalia; order Rodentia; family Capromyidae; genus Capromys; species Capromys pilorides. The sequence continues at coordinate 4,419 of PVKN010028077.1, forward strand.
GTGGCTGGTTTGTGATCTCAAATAAGTTTTAATTTTATTTTTTACCTAAAAATGTATATAAAATATAAGTAACTTTTTATCAGTTAACTCATATTTTTCTTTTACTTTTATTAAGGTTGACTACTAACTTACTGAATGTATTTTTACGTATAGATTGGACCTCTGATACTAGCAGGTTTCACATGCCTAGAGCACTCATGAATTGTGAAAAATAGCAAAGTGCACACATGGTCAGAAAAATGCCTATATATGTGTATTTTTATAGTTTAAACTATAAATATGTTATGTCTCCTATCCTATGTATTTAATTCAATATAGTGAAATACTGGATTGATAAGATTTTGGAAGGTTCTGGGCATTTTGGTGACATCGTTGAGCCTTAGATCTTGTGTGTGTGTGTGTGTGTGTGTATGTGTGTGTGTGTGTGTGTATGTGCAGGGTCTCACTATGCAGCCCAAGCGCATAGTGATCCTCCTGTTTTCTCCCTCCCTGGTGCTGGGATTACAGACATGTGCCACCACACCCAGACTCCATCCCTGGCTTAGGGCTGGAGCTATTGCAACATGTACCAGGGATTGAACCCTAGCCCCTGCGTTTACCCAAGCAAGCACTAAGTCCACTGAGCTATCTTGCTGGCCCTGAGACCTTAGGTCTTTAAGAAGAATAAAGCTAAAAATACTGGAGATAGCTCACACGGAGTAGCACCCTGTTATACAAATGCTGGTGCATCTGCTGGAGATGGGATCTTGCCACAGACAGAAGTGGGGGCTAGAATTTCCTTAGTATTTAAAAATAGATCCTTCCTATAGCAAACTCTAGTTGTCTTAGACACCTTTCCATTGGAAAAGGGTTGCAGGCCATGTACAGGGCAGCCTGCAAAGAAGACCGGTAGTGTGTGAGAGTGGACAGGAGAAGGCCTGTTAAATTCAGGAATCACAACTTAGAAATTCACAGAAAAGACTGGATTTTCTGTGAAGCTGAACAGTTTGTGCTTAAAAGAAGGATCAGTTCCTACTGAGTATTGGAGCCAGAGTGCAGGACTACAAGAACTAAAGACTATTCTTGACAAAGTTTCTGAAATCAGATGTAATGACAAAATGTGCAGAGAAGAGTTGTACTATCAGTTTGTATTAAATTAGATTTCACTCATTTTTCCTCTATATATATAAATAGTACTCATAATTCAAGTTCAAGTGTGAATATTCAATTGGAAGCTTTGTCATGAAACTATTTTTGAATGATCTTTTTTTTTTTTGAATGGGTTTTCTTTAGAGAACTACTCTCACAATTTAATTTTAAAATCCAGCAGAAATATTTTATTTCTGCCTCTTCATGACCACTGTTCCTGGATGGACACACTTTCTGCCAATAACCAGAGAATCTTTTGCCCATTTACTTTTTTTTTTTTGTACTGGGGATCAAACTCAGGACCTTCCACTTGCTAGGTAGGGACTTATGCTACTGAGCTATATACCTGGCCCTGCAGCAATAATCTTAATGTTCTACTGTGTTTTAATAGTCAATTTAGGCAACAACTAAAATAAAATTGCACACTATAAAACTGCCACATTGCTGAGCACCCTCCAGTGGCAGATCCCAAGGAGATTATGTTCCTTATAAGACACAGGGCTTGATTTGAGTTTCAGGGATAGGGGAGTAGCCTTACTGTCTTATGTCATCGCCTCTAAGCACAGTTTACCTCTTCTGCTGTTTTCTATTTGTAGAGATGTTTAATTTGTGGTGGCCACTGAATGAGATTATAAGCCTAGCTTCGGTGTGCAGTCTGTTGTGCCCCAGCTCTGTCCTAACAAGAGAGAACTGGAAAGATAGCAGGGAATCTCTGAATATTGTGTGGGTCAAGGCAGAACCTCAGATCTTAATATTGGTATAGATCTATGAGAGGCAGCAGCATTCTTCTGTTGCTGGCTTTCATTATGAACCCAGCTGTCTTAGTTATGTCTGTCTCATTGCTGAGACAAAATACCTGACAACCCAAATTAAGGAAGGAAATTTTAAATGCTCACGGTCTGTGGAGATTTTAGCACATGACCAGATGGCACCAAGACAGGGCAGTCTGTGGAGGGGCAGCAGTTCAAGGCAGCAGGAGACAGCAAAAGCAGAAGGAGCAAAAAGGGAGAAGAGTGAGCCTCTTTTCCTCTGTTACAGTGTAAGCAGCCCCTTCCCCCTTCCCAGAGCAGATGTACCACTCTCACAATCTCCACATTCTCTTCTTCCACAGGATGAGGACATTTGAAAGGTAAAGATCCTGGATCCCTGCTGAGTTAAACTTATAAATTTCTCAAATTCACACAGTATATCAGCCATTACACCAACTAAAGCTGAACTTTGGCCAAAGTGGTAATTGATTATATTTTTTTCATCTCTAACTCATTTTTAGCCTTGAATTTACTTCAACTTTGACCACATCATTCTTTGAACTCAAGATGTTTCTTGATTTTTCCTCAAATATTAGACTACTTCCTTCAATTATTTTCTTCTTTGAAAGGTTTTCACAACCCATCATTCTTGCTACACAACCATTTCTGCATAGAATGGCTCTGTGGATATAAAGTTTAAACCACAAGATATGTTGAAGAAACAATATAACAATTTTTCAAAGAAACAGTCTTAGTCCTTGATGGGTCAGGACTCAAGTTTTTCCAGGCATCCTGCCCCAAACACTCTCTGTTCTGCATCCTGGTCTTGGCTCACTTCCCCTTGGCCAAAACCACAGAACAGGCTCACCCTACTTTGACCTGGGCAGAAAACCACAGAAACTCTCCTTTGTTAACATTGAAAGTCACCCACACCAGGAAACCCTTCCAAGATTAGCTCTTCCTCATTTGTTGCAGCCCACAAACTCCTTCCCTACATAACACCTAAAAAGCTCTGTGTTTTGCCTTGTTCCCTGCTGCCCTGGTCCACTAGATAGCCAGCCCTTTTACTCTTACCTTCAATGAATCTTCTTCTTGCATCAGAATACCTGTTCTGATCAGTTGGGTGTGTTCATTCCTAACAGTCCTGGGAAGAAGAAGGGATTTTTGGTTTCCTGTAAATCATACCACATAGTTCATGCCTACTCTCTGCATTTCATAATTTAACCTGGACTCCCAAAGACTTTAATCTCAAAAGACTAAATGATAAGGATCCTTTAAGAATGATCACTTTATACTGTAATCCTTAAAATTTCTCTCTACATTCTTGGCCTATATAATACTATCTATAGAATTAAAAGAAACAGACAGACTACTACTAGCCACTTCTATGCTTATCAAGTCAGAAATTAACTGCTTACAGGGCAAGGGTTTGATCTTCAGCCTGATGTGCTGGCCCCAGCACCGGGGCACCCTGAGGTAGCAATTGAGACTGGGTGTCATGGTGTGCACCTGTAATCCCAGCTCTTGGAAGGCTGTAAACAGGTGGATCACTAGAAGTCAAATCTAGTAGTGAGACCCTGAACACTCTTTAGAACCTTCCCAAAACTACAAAAGAAAAAAAGAAAGAAACAAAGAAATAAAGAAAAAAATAAAAAAGAAATTAACTGCATAGTCTTTTTATTATAAAGAATGTTGTAAAATCTAATTTGATCTTCCAGTTCTAAATTTCATCAGGAAGCAAAGTTCTGCACTGACTAAACCACAAACTAGATTGCAAAGAAAGCTTGGTAGAGGGGATGTGTGAGAATTTATGTTGATTTGCATAGAGCTATGTGTATTTGTGCTTTTGGAGCACGTGCTAAATATGGATCTGAAACTAGATCTCGGCAATGAAGATCAGCATTGGATGTGTCCACAGCTTACTTTTTAAGAACTTGCCCCTCATCAAGAGGTTAACAAAGCTTTGATTCGCCATGCTGTTCTTCTTGCACATATTTGTTTCCTCAACTCAGTTTCTATCTCTAGTTATTAGTCAGTTGTGTTTCCATTAAGAGAAAGCAAAGAACATGAAAGTTCCTTACAAGGGAAGGAAAATAAAAAATGTAAGTACTAAAGTTAGAATTAGGGTGAGAACTGGGAAACAACACAGAAGGATTTAAGTAGCTACTGGTCACGCTTTTGATTCCCTTACAGAGCTTCAGATAAATTCTAGGTCTTAATAAGGCATTTTCTTCTTTCTGCAATAGACTACAGTTGAGAATCAGCTTTGCATGGGTGACTTGCAGTGTTGACATCAAAGGAAATACATAAACAGAAGAGAGTGGATGTGGCCTGCCCCATACCGAGCATGATCCACACTCTCATGAGAGGTCTTGCATTCAGCCAGGTTGGTAAGCTGGGAAACAAGATGCTGGATTGCTCTTGTTTTCTCTTTTACCTTAAAGTTTGTTATGATAAGATGTAAATTGTAGGAAAACCAAGAGTAGAGGACAATCCAAGGCTTTGTCATGGCTATTACTCCTTGTTAAATGTGGTGAGAAGCAGTAGCTAGTTATCAACTGCTTTGCCTCCAGAATTGGGTTCAAGAGAGCTCTTCAGTTTTCATAGGGTTCTAAAGCCTACAGCCGGTACCAAGGATCTCTCAGTGATTAGGAGAAGATACTATGACATCATGAGACTCTGCCCAAAATGGGAAGTGAAATGCATGAAGCCATCAGTTCCAGCAAAGACAAGGCTGCATTCTAGCAGAGACTGTAGACTGTAGTACCCACAGCTAAATGTGATCACTTAAAATTGCGATCCCAGCATTGAGAAGGTTGAGGAGAAGGACTCCAGCTTCAAAAACTATCTGGATGATACTGTCTCACAAGACAAGCAAGGAAACAAAATTTAGAGGACTATGGGAAAGTAGAATTAAAATTTCTCTTTTTATATTTGAAATATACTCCAATTCCTCATAAATACTCCAATTCCAGCAAATAAATAGCAGTCCTATGCTAACATCATAAGAAAATATTTGCTAGAATCATGAAATCCAGAAGTCATGAGGAACTGTGTGCTGCCAGTGTTCCAAGAACTAGCACCGCAACAATGGCATAACTCACATCAAAAGTAAGGAAGAAGCAAACTGGGGAAACAGCTCAGCAGTCTGAATACCTGCTTGGCAAGTGCAAGGATCCAGTTTCAATCCCTAGTATTGCATGCTGTGCTGGGCCCAGCACTGGGGAGGCTCAGACGAGAGGATCAGTACGAGTTCGAGCTGTGTAGCAAGACTCTGTACCAAAGAAGAAACAGAGAGAGAGAGAGAGAGAGAGAGAGAGAGAGAGAGAGAGAGAGAGAAATAGACTTTTTATAAACATCAAAAAAGGAAGAAAAATTCTAAAACTATATGTGCTTAAATAAATGAATTCATCTAACACTCCCAAAGTCTGCACCTTGAAATTATTTTTTACATTCTTAGGAAAAATTGAATAAAAACCATAATCTAAAATATTAATACAAAAACTCTGAGGTTATGAAGAATCAAGTTATTTCAGAATTAATCCTAGTATAGTACATGATTAGGAAATGTGTGTATATGAGTAAGTATGGAACTTTGTTGTATCATACAATAGTTATTTTTAAACATGATTTCCAGTTTTTATTTTTCTTATGTAATAGGTACTGCTACTCTCAGTATCCTTAGCATGTTATCCTTAGCATGTTGAACCGAGCTGTCCTTTGCCACTCCTTCAAGAACAGGGATAGAAACCATGGGGAGACAGAGTCCACAAGAACTCTTACCTGTGGTCACCTGATTGAATTTCAAACGGAATATGAGATTTGAAGAGGTCTGTCATTTCCAGGCTGTGTGAGAGTGGTGAGGTGTGGAAGCACCAAAGAATCAAGATTGCCAGAAATCTGCAGATGATATAAAAGAATCCCCCCCAATTCCATATGGAGTCAACAGTCCTTAGGCGTGCAGGTGCCATTCTCCACTGAGTATTTCCCCATTTCTGGGAAAGTGTGTGGGTCAGTAAGAGGATCCACTGCTCATGCATTTCCCTGGCACTTTGGGGACCTGTAGGGAAACAACAGCTATGTCAAGATGCTAAACTCAGGATTCAACTCTTGCCTTTTTCCCTTCTCTCACCTTCCCAGACATTATTTTATTTCATACTTTAAGGCCAAATTACTAATGAATGACTAGTCTCAAACAATTTGGTTGGAATGCCTTGGATGTAGGATTTCTTTTTTGATGTTATGACTTACTTGTACAGGGAATGTCTTGAGATATGGAATCTGTGCACACTTACATTGTAACTTTTATTTTTAAACTGAGGCAAAAACACATACCAACTTGTTTAATTTTGAAAGCAAACACTAAGTACTGTTAGCTATTAACACAGAGCTGGTCAGCAGATCTTTATAGCATTTTATCTTGTGTGACTGAAATTTTATATCCACTGATCATCAACTCCCTGTTCCCTCCTCCCTTTAGCATCTACTACTTTTTAAATTCATACACTAGTTATCCCTGTATTCCTGGTTTACTTCACTCACCATGATATCTTAAAGTTCCATCCATGTAGCTTGTACATAATATTATGGCTTTTATCTAAATGCCCCCTAAAGCTTCATGAACTCATCAGTGGGGACTTTTTGAAGTGGTTAGACTAGGGTTTGTGGATGGGAGTTAAGGGTGCAATTGTGCAATTAGGGTGCTTAAGGGTGCAATTCACTTTTCCTAAGGATGTGAATAATGGAAGCCCCAAGTCAGGTTAAGGGCAGCATGAGGCCAAACAGACTTGTGTCCTGGATAGAATGAATACAAAGGGATCCAAAGAAGGCAAACTTGGTGCTGCTGCTGCTACTGCTGCCGCTCAACTCCTTACTGCCTTCTGCCTGCCATGCTATGAACTTTCCCTCTGTGTGAAGCCCCTTGGTCATGTTTCCTACTTTGGAGCCAGTTAACTGTGAAGTGAAACCTTTACCAACCATGAGTTTAAATAAACCTTTGCTCTTTCGCCTTGTGGGTCTTAGCTATTCTGTTATAGCAATGAGAAAAGTAACTGACACCTATGGTTTTCCAGTTTCATGTGCCTGAATGATATTCTACCACTCTGTGTGATTCTATCACATTTTTATCTCTTCACTTTTAAATGGTATTTAGGTTATTTAAAACTCTTGGCTGTTGTTAATAATGTACCAGTGAATATGGATGAACAAATATCTCTTTGAGAACCTAATTTAAAATCTTCGGATAAGTACTCTCAGGTTGAATTCTAGATCACATATTAGTTCTAATTTAACCTTTTGAAGAGCTTCCTCACTGTTTCAATGAACAGTGCACAAAGATTGCCATGTTGCCATATTTTTGTCAGCAATTACCTGTTATTTTCCTATTTGTTTTGCTGTTTTTCAGAATGGCCTGCCTAGCAGATAAAAACAGTATTTCATGGTGTTTTGACTTGAATTTTCCTGTAGATTGCTGATGTTGGGTATAGATAGCACCCCTGCTATGTATTCTGATGCCTCTTTTAAAAAGAGCTTTCCTTTTATTGGCCATTAGACAAAAAAAAAAAAAAAGAGAGAGAGACTTGATGGATAATTTTGATCATTTTATTTATTTTCAAGGAGCTTCAGGACTTCTAAGAGGGCTGAGTAATCCATTGCAAGAGACTTATTTCCACAATTTTAGATGTGTGATCTTTGTGAAACCTTTCTCAAGAGAAAGACCGCTTCTCAATGGAGAGAAACAGTGGGCTGCGCTGGTGACCACTGTACTGATGAGGGACTTTCTGCTTAGTCAGCAGCCAATGCCCGAATATGGTGCAGAATTCACTTCACAGTTTCAAGTAAAAAACATTAATGAAGGAATTACAGTAAATGTGGGCAATAATAATGATAGGCTTAGTGGAAAGCTTTTTTTCACCACCTAGTGGAAAGTAAAAGTCCAAGAGCTATGGAGTAGAGGGAAGCTGCAAGCACGTGGGACTCAAGTACTGTAGTCATGAAGAAATGCAGCTGCTGCCAAAGATGCCTCAGGAGGAGGCACAAACACACCAGCTCTCCCTCTTCCTACCAGCTGGTCACTGGCCAGACCTCTCCCTGGTGAATGCCTGACAGCACTAGGGTATGTGAGCTACATCATTCTAGTGTAGAAAGCAAGGTAGGGAAGAGGACAGAGTGAGGCCAAACCCGGCAACAGGAGAACAAGCTTAATGCAACCAGCATAACTAGCTGTCGGACACCAGCAGGGCTATCATAAGAGCTGCTATTCTGGTACCGTTCTCTCCTCATCACAGAAAAGCAGGTTTTTGTGATGTTTTGTTTTTGCCTTTGAATTTTGTTTGAAGAATTTAAGTCAGCAAATCCATCAATGGCATATTTAGTAAGTAATTTTTCACATGTGGGGCTCAACGTTGCAAGGCAATGCCTGATGCTTGATATTACTTCTTAGGGTGTCAGAGTTCTATTCAGAAAAGTTTGCTTGTCCTGTGGCTTCTTAGTTTTTCCTAAAGTTATCTTCCAGCAGTTTTAAAGTTTCTGTTTTTGATATCTAGTTTTTATATGGTTATTTTTTTCTTTCAAATTGCATATTGTTAGTACATGTGTGGGGCCCATAATGTTTACATTCACTGTGCCAAGTTAGTGCATGTACAGAACACGTCTTAATCCCTACTCTCACTCCCCATCATTGCCCCATCTTTTGTTCCTCTCCCTATTGGACAAAGATCTCTCTCCATATTGTTCTTAAATTTTGTTCTTTGTTTTTACTTTTGGTCTTGTATATCAGAGAAACCATATGACATTTAAGCCTGTGCGTCTGATTTATCTCACATAACATTATGAGCTCCAATGCAATAATTTTTCAATACATGTTTCAAGTTTATCTCTTTTTATGGCAGAGAAGCACTCCTTCGAGTGTTAAATGCTGTGAATATTTTATTTATTCATCTGGTGGTAAACATACAGGTTATTTCTAGGGTTTAATCTTAAGAGTTCTACATGAATTGCAGGATTGGTTTTTCCAATTCTGTAAAGTATGCTGTAGGTATTTTAATAG
>PVKN010028078.1:0-13344 GCA_004027915.1 Capromys pilorides
AATAAAAAATAGTAAAAAAAATTAGAAATTACTCAGTTTCACTCAGTGAAATAATAGGAATTCAACAATGGTTACTATATTGCATAATATGTCTTCGAACTAGTTGTTCAGATTACCAGATATAAGTGTATAAAATTTGTAAGAAAAGTTATAAGAAATTAAAAACGAGAAGAAAATAATTGAGCACTAATTGTTCCTTTCAATAGATCAGCGAGAGCCAGCAGTGCGTTATTGAAGCTACCCCATATATACAACTGAATATGTCTCTTTCCATGTTCTTCTTTCTTTCTTTTGTCCCTTGCCTGATCCCAGTTGTTCCTTCCTTTGAGCAGATTCTTTTCCTTCCACAATAGCTATTGGACCCTTTAGACTTTATTTTCTCTTTCAGGTTCTCCCACAGGACAGCCAGTATTACACTTGCACGTGGGGACCTGATTTATTTAGAGCATGGTCTCTAGTTGCAGCCATTTACCTGTAAAAGCCTCATGTTTATCTTCTGTGATAACTGAGTGGTGCTCCATTGTGTGACAAGGCCACGTTGTTTTTTGACATGGTCAGTCCTCAGTTGATAGGCACAGAGCTATCTTTGCCTCCATACCCCTATTTAGAGTCTAGGATCCGGATTAAGTGCAGATGCCATCTGTGCTTACCTCCCTTGGAACTGCAGGCTGGGAATTGGTCAGGGCATCTTCAGCCTTAGGTAGAGCACTTGCTACTATGAGGAATCTCCACCTTTGCTCTTCGGGTCGTCAGCTGATAGGTGGAGGACAAGCCACGCTATGCAGGGTTCTGTGTTGACTAGGGCGTTATCCTATCAGAGAAATCTTTTCTCAGCGACCTCCACAGTGGCCGATGCTGCTCAGCTGACTCGACACTTAAACGATGCCTCTAGGTCAAAGCCTATTTTCCAGAGTTGGTTTGGTTTTGTCGCGACATCACTTTTACTTAAAACAGAGATATGTGGGCCATTCTAAGAGCCTCTGATGCCTGGGAAGAGCCACTCCTAAGATCTGGGGTATGCAGGGCGCAAGAAGCAGTGCCAACAAAGCTCCGTGCCCATCCCCTTCCTCCTGGGGCCTCATGGTTCACGGGCTTAAGGAAAAAGTACAGTGCTGGGAGGTCATGACCTCTAAGTCCAGGAGTGAATGGTGTGGCCTGGGGTCTGAGCTAGAGCCACCAGGCTCTGCGGGCATTTGGCCTGGGGACCTCAGGGAGGGTGCTCACCCCTAGAGTCCCCTCTCTTGGCTGGAGCTGGGGGACTCATCTCCCTGTACCCCAGCTTCAAGAGAGCAGCTCTCTGATGAGTTATTCCTCTGCACAGATGACATCGCTCAACTGTAGTTTCCTTGAAGATGAAATGGGAGAAACAGTGGACATCCTGTTGCAGAGTTGACGTCAAGTTCTGAACGCAATCAAATAAAGGCTATTTCCCTACTATGGTAGCTGGGGTTTTGGGTCAACTTGCTTGAGCTGACAGCTGCCTAGACCTCTGGGGAGGCCTGGTGTATGAGTGTTAGCCCTTGGGCCTGTAAGAGGAGCAAAGATGATCCTCTCTCTCCTGTGCCAGAAGGTAGCCCCTGAATGGACAAGGGTCCAAATACAGGAGGGGTGGCACGCTCTGTGAAGGTCACCTGTGATTTTCAACTTGATTGAAATAAGAGACACGCTGCTGGCTGCGTCCAGGTGGGTCCTGGGGTGTGGCCCTTCTGCCATAACATCTCTGCCCCCAATCCAGGTCACTGTGAACTGAAGCCCTAGACCAAACACACTTACTTGAACCTCTTCTCTTCTAATGGTGAGCTCTTTTTTCTTGAGCAGGGCCATCTATTTACTTGTACCTGGGACATCTGCGCTCCTCTCGTGCCATAGCCCACCCTCAGCCTCCCAACGGCACCACCTGCGCCCCGGCCTCTGGCCTGAGACCAACTCATCCGCACTCCTCTCCCAAGCGTCCAGCTCACAGAGAGCAAACTGGGGCGCATCTTGGCCTCCAGAATCTAATAGCAGTTCTTCATGCATGTAAATTCTTTCTTACATATTCCTCCCGTTTCTTTGGAGAAATCTGGCCAATTCAATGAGTTATCTGACTTTCTACTACATAGGCGAGAGTTTGGAGGAGGAGAATTCCACCTATTGGAAATTATTTGCTGACAATTATGAAAATAAATTTCAATGTTGGAGAAATGTCTGGGGGCCAGGAGAAATAAATACAGTGCAAAAGAACATTAACATCTGTGGCTTGTGGGATGATTCCTTTTCGACCTGCTCTCATGAATCTGCGTAGTCGGGTTCTGGATTTGAAGGAAACCAGCAGCATCGTAGCAGGGAAGAAGTGCGTCAGATTTAGAAACGCTGAACTTTCCTAAAGACATTTACAATCAAATCTGCATAGGACCATAAGCCAGTCACTTATTTATTCCAGCATTCTGGCATTTATTATATTGCGATGCTCTTGCTGTGCCCAAGTAAACATCAGAGGATGCATCTAACAGGGGGATAGACAGAAATAGGATGTGTTCGCCTAGTTACAGCCTATGGGGGGATTCCTTAAATGATTTACACATGTTCTTTAAGGACGGTGGCAAGTGTTCTGAGAGAAAATACGAATGCCAATCGATAGCTGCCAGCCATCAGGGTGGCATGTCACCACGGTACTTGGCTGGCCCCGGGGCAATAACAATATGCAGCCTTTGAGTGGGGCTACACTGGCATATGAAGGTGACACTGGCTTTTCTCAGGACCTCTCATGTGGCCTTGGGGACTCCTTGAAAATGGTTCCAGCCACTGTTACCTCATGTTGAATGCTGAGTTAAAAATACCCCAGTCTTTCTGTGAGAAGAAATAAAAAGCAGCAGACATGTGAAATCAAGCACATGGATCCCGGCACAGCGTGGAAACTCCATCAGTATTACATTAGTTGGAACCTGAGAGAAGCAATCAGGTGTCACCACCGTGAGTCTGAATGCTTGGACGGCGCTGTAAGAGATCGGCCCCAAGGCCAGTTTAGATGAGATTCTTCACACACGACAGCTTTTCAAGTGAATTCTTGTCCTGATTTTTGCTTAATTGTCCTATGAAACTGTAATTTTGTTAAATATAGAACATGACCATGAAAACAAAATTCTTAAGGATTTTCATGGATGGGTATACTTGCTTTTTCTTTCATAGAAACTCCTAAGTAAACCTCTTTTTAAGGCCTGCTCTGCAGGCCTATGGGCAGCTGCACGCGGGAGGGCGCCTCCTAGTGTAAAACTCGAGAAGCGCTGGAGAGCGTGGCTTTCAGCGGCAGGCCTGTATCAGAGAAGGGCAGGGCTGAAGGTATCTATAGATGCTGGACGCTCAAATAAGGGATGCAGACCCGCCCTCCCGACCCCAGTCACCTCAGGGTGCCCTCTCCCTTGATTTTAAGCACTGGTTTTAAGGATCCTTTCAGATAACCCTACTAGCGCGTACCATTGTCAGTCACTCGGCCGAGTTTTATTCTCATTTCTGTTCTCTGAGGCGATTAATACTTCTGTGGAATAGCTGAGGAAACCACGATTCACAGAGGTAAAGCAACATGCATAAGGTCGCATAAATAGCAAGCGGAAGATCTTGGCTTCAACTTGGCCTTATGGCCCAAGTGCCTGTCATAGACAGAACCTGTGGACGGAATGAGCAGCTCAGAATCTTCTACCGACTCTCTTGCCTTAGGCATTAGTGAGTACGTGTGCACCATGGGCCCTGGCTAAGGCAAGCCCTTCCTTCCCTTCAGAGTATGGCTTCCGGTCTCATCAACATCATCCACTTGGCAAACATTTGTGCTCCACTTGCTCTGTGTCAAGCATCTGTCAAGGAAATGCAAAGGTACATTTAGGTTCTATGAGTCAGACATTCTTTTAATTGCGAGCTGCTGTGTTGCAGAACATTTGGAAATGGATGCACGAGTTCCTGTTGTCTTGTTTATTTAAGTAAGCATTGCCCTCCAGGGGATACTTAGGTTAAATTACCCAGAAGTAGGGTTCTGAATCTTGCCTTAATTAAAAGCTCTCCAGTCATCACATGGCTTAGGACTAATCTGAGCACAGAGACCCACAAAGTAAGAGAGATCTGCAAAGCAAATAGGTCTCATCTTGCTTGGCAATCGCTGGCCTGCATTCGTCTTGCTGTTTTCTCACTATTAAATTAAAATTGTTGTGAGGAGCAAAAACAATGTGAAACCAAATGTGTAGATCTTATCTTGGTGGAATGTGAAAACTTGGTCAGAACTCTGTCAGCTGGAGTTGGGAAGGAGAAATGGGGTGTAAACAACCATTGAATTCTTCAACCTTTACTCTGGCCTTATAGGATTAGACTTCAAAAAATAGTTGAAATAAAGTGGAAGATCCCTGTATGCAGTGTGCCAGGTAGACCAGAAGTAGCACTCATATCTCTCTGTTTAGTGGTAGATACTTCCTGTTTTAGCATTTTGATGAATGGCTTGCAATGCCTTGCTGAATGTCTACTCACCCCCTGTGTAGTCAGTCTCCTTGGGCATGAAATAAGCTTTGAAGATGCAACAATGAAGTGCTGGTAGCCTAGCAGTGACATCCCTAAGCATTATCCTTTCAGATTCCCTCTCGTTGAATTCACAGAGTATACGTGCTTATGCCGGGAGACAAATGCTCCCTAAATAAGCAAAAATATTTTCAAGCCAGTACCTAAAAATAGCCTTTGAATGGCTTGGAAATTATAACACCTATTGAGATTTCTTCTTCTTTTTTTTTTTTTTTTTTTAATGTATTTGGCACAGGGTCTTACTACACAGCTGGGACTTGTAGCAATTCTTTTGTTTTCAGCCTCTGTAGTACTGGGATTATAGGCATGTTCCATGCCCAGTCTCTGTGGCCAGCTCATTGTGCCCATGGGTGGGGCCGGTGTGGCATATGGTGCTGGGGATTGAACCCAGGTCTCTGAGCTTGCATAAGCAGGCACTTAGTCAGCTGAGCTATCTCACCAGGTCTCTTACTGATACTTCTTATGAACATGAACAACAGTTTCTCATTTATAAACACAAGGAACTCAAAGGCTACCTGGTATAACTTGGTAAAAAAGAAAAACAAAAAGAAGAAAGACAAGAAAGAAAACTGAAAGAGAAGAAAATTCAGATAGTTCAAATATTAGGGCTTTTATAATAGCTGAAGCATGTTTTTAGGGCTATCTTCCCCCCCTTTTTTTGGTGTCTTATCTAGATATCTTTATTTTTTTATTTTCCTGACATAATAGATTATCCTGTATTTAAGTTGGTTTTCTTTTTTCTTCTATGTGTACAATTTTGGAATATTCTATTCTAATGGAAAGTATAGGCTATTTGGCTGAATCTCTGTGGAATTCAGAGTGTACCCCAAATGTGATTTTACTGACTGCTACTTAGCTGTCTTTATAGTCCTTCAATAATCTTTCATGTAGACTTGTACAGTTGCCTGATCCACAGGGCTGCCCGTCCTGATTATCCTGTCTAATTACATCACTAAGTTGAAAACCCAAGTAACCTTCTCTCAAATTCTTAAAAGAAACAGTCCTTGCCAGTGAATGACAGCGGGGAAAGATTCCACATTATCATTCCTGCGGTTCACTGCTTCTGTTCAATCCTGCAGGCTTTTGTTTCTTTCTCATCATCAAATCTAGTTGGTTGATAGAGTGTAAAGAGGCCAGAGCATCCCCCAGCAATAGTGCAATTTTTATAAGCTATGTCTTCATTTATACTATGCTTAAAGTCACCATTATAAACTAGAGACCATTTTACAGGGATTACGGTCTGCAGGGTTTCTCTCAGAGCTCTTCACATGGCGTTCTTTCAGCAGGCTTTGAAGTCAGTATTAAAACCTTGCCTTCTCTAGAGCATAGCAAGTCTGAATTTCCATAAGGAAGTGAGCGTAGCATATTGGAAGCTTCTTTCAACCCCTGAGTCAATGTTGTTTTAACTTAGTACTGGTCAGCTCTGGTGCTTGCCCAGTTTGTACCAGTGAGACCCCAGGAAAGACAGGGAAGACAGAAGCAGCTTCAGACACCAGCGTCATATCTTGACAACAGTCCCTTCATGACCAACAATAGAGTGCTTCTCTCTTTAAGAAGTTCTTGCTTATGCAACCTCTTTCTTTGCACCTATGTGTGGTAAAACTAGTACTTCTGAAATAAAAGGCAAATGTGAGGAACTTTGGGGTGACTTATCTATTAGCCCCCAAATTTAATTGATGGCTTATTGATGAAAGAGAGGGCCTGCAAACCCAGCACTTGTGAGTCTGAAAACAAAAAAATCACTATGAGTCCCATCTGTGTAGTAGGACCCTGTGCACCTATAGATCCTGTCCTAAAACACAACTCAAGGTTAAAGTTTTGTTGTTTGCTTGTTTGTTTTGAAAACAATTTTCACACTACACTGTGTCACAGTCTGAAATGTTTATGTTATTGTTTTAAGACTCATCCATTTGAGTCAAAATTTTTCCTTTTAATTCATGGAAAATTAAAAATTTATTTAATATCTGCTTTTAACTAGAGAGTAAAACAAGTAAACACTGTAAGAGATGACATTTCTATTAAAGTGCTCAGGGATGTTCTCTAAGAGCCATTTTGGGGAAAAAGGTCATTGAAGTGGCCAACTTCACCCTTCTAAGGCCTATTTGGAAACTTGGTCTCTGCAGAGAGACACAACCTCTGAGAGCCTTGACTGTGTCCATAGCTGATGCAACTTTTATAAATAATCTAGTCCCAGGTTGGGTCCTTGGGGGATGCTCTGTTACTTTAGTCCTCCTTTTTGCTTTTTTTTTTTTTTTTTTGGTACAGGGTCTCAGTATGCAGCATAGACTCCTAGTGATCCTCCTGTTTCAGCTTCCACAGTGCTGGGATTACAGAGGTGCACCACCACACCTGGTTTTGGTGGTCAGGATGCCATGTGATACCAGGGATCTAACCCAGGTCCTTGCACTTGCCAGACAGGCACTTAGACCACTGAGCTATCTCCCCAGTACCCTTATTCATCTTTTTGCTTTTGCTTATTGGCCTTCCTTCCTGTTTCGCTCCACCTGTGGGCGTTCCTCCCATCCCCCATTCCCCGGCCCCCACCTCTCTTCTGAACTCACATCTTCCTTTCTGTCTGCTTCCTCTGTTCTTTCTCCTTCCTCACTCACTCTGCTTCCTTCCATCTACTTCTATCTCAAGGGTCTTCACTGTGGGATCTAACCTGAGCTCAACATGCATGGTTCTTCAGCTACAGGTCCAATGGCCCTGCAAAGTCTTCCCAGGCCTGAGTGCCAGCCAGCTGCCTTCCCAGCCAGGCTGATAAAGCGTGCAGGGGTCGCTGTACACATTGGCCCTAGAATGATTTTGACTGGTGGGTTTTTGACTTTTTAGTGACAACAAAAACAAAAACAAAAACAAAATCATGGCAACAGTAGAAATTGTAGCTTCAAGGCTGAATGTGATCTTTTGTTGGACTGGGGATATGTGATCCTCAACTATGTCTCCAACACATTTTTCCAATCCAGATCACATACAAGGGTTCTGGGGACTAAGACTTGACCTTATCTTTTTCTGAGAGGCAGTCACCTGACTCTTCACAATGGCAGATCTTGATACATTGTGCATGATGGCTGACTTTGATTGTTGACTTGGTCAGATTAGGAGATATCTGGGAGTTTAGTGCAGCATGCTTTTGGGTGAGTCACCCAGATCCAACATGGAGAAACATATCTGGTCCCTGCCCCTTCCTCTGTGGGTACTTCCCACACTCTGCTTCCTGTCTTCTATGACATGAACAGCTTGGCCCCACCACACTCTTTCACCATGATGTTTTGGAGCAGCCAACCATGGAGTGGGTTCCCTGAAACCATCACCTGAAAGAAGCCCTTGCTCCTTTAAACTGTGCATGTCCAACACCTTGGGCCAGCAGTGGGAAGCTAAATCTCCATGACTCAATGCCGTGGCAGCCCTTTAGTGGGTGCTGTCTGTCCACATGGAGGCCAGCCTTCCCCTGCACATGACTGTGATCGAGCGCCGTTTCTCATCAGCACAGGGTGGCAGCTCCCCCTCACTGGCTCATGCCATCTTCAGGGCTTGGCTTCAGTGTGCTGCTCTGCAACTACTCTCCTACCACCTCCCTGGCCCCTGGTTTTCCCATGACACCTGCGGTTCTCTGCCAGCTTCCCTTTCCCCTCACCACCCTCCTTTCTGTGGCCCCATCTCTGGGCAAGGATTCGCTATTATGTTTTAGACACTGTTCTAAACACATTGAAGGGTTTTACTCTTTCACTCTTTCCCACAAGCTTTGATGTGGCCACTGGTATCATTGGCACCCTATTTTCTAGAGGAGGATAAAGCTTCTCTCAGCTCTGGGTTGAATAAAGCTTGGTGCTCTTCTAAATGTCCTTTCTCTCTCCACTTCAGCTCTTCTTTCCTATTTCCTTTCTCTCACTGAAGCCTGGGTTTTTGTCTGATTTGCTCACTGAGGTATGCAAATTGCCTGGAACTCAGTGGACATTTCATAAGTATAAGTATTTGTAATGATTTTATATATGAGGAGTTATCTGCACATTTGGATTTAATTCAAAAAGTGGGGCATTTGATAATAATTCTCTCCAAGTAGGGACTTTGCCCATGGTGGAAGCTTGGGGTGCTGGCAGAAGAGGGAGCAAGGAGTAGAGATGGGGCACCTGGGTGCACAGCAGTGGCCACCAGGCCTTGTGAGGGAGCTGGCCAGTTCTTGGGCTCAGAAGCAAAGAACTAGACCATCAAATCATTGATGTTTCATCATAACCTCTTTCTACACATGAAGACTTATATTTTACACTAATCCATCTTCATAGGAAAGGAGAGATTTCAATACTTGTGACAGAGGTTAATGACAGTACACTTAAGAATTTCTAGGAGATAGCTTGCACACTCAGCAGGCTAGAGCCAAGAATGTTGACTTAAAATTCTGTGGATATAGGGGGCTGGGGAGATAGCTCAGCAGAATAGGCACTTGCCTGGCAAGCACAGGGTCCTGAGTTCAACCCCCAGTACTGCAAAAATGAATAAATAAATAAATAAATTCTATGGATACGAAATTCAGCATTCGCTTTTGTTTCCACATGAAAGAGAATAGAAGTTTAGAGTAAAAAGCCTTGCTAAAACAAATGCTAGGATACAGAACTTCCCATATTTCACAGATGTTAGAATACACTAAAAAAAATGACTGTATCAAGGAGGTAGCTCAGTGGTATAGCACTTGCCTGGTAAGCATGAGGCTCTGAGTTTAATTCCTTTTTTTTTTGTTGTTGTTGGCTGGGGGGAAGGGTCTACAGGGTGCTCAGGTTCTCACTACTACATCAGACTCATAGTGATCCACCTCTTTACAGCCTCCCAAGAGCTGGGATTACAAGCGCATGCTACCATGCCCAGTCTCAATTGCTGTCTCAGTGCACCCAGGGAGCAGGGCTGTCATGGCAGGCTCAGGAATCTTAACCCAAAGCCCCTGTGCCTGCTTGCAAGCACTTTAATCCACTGAGCTATTTCGCCGGTCTGGGTTCAGTTCCTGAAACAAACAAACAAAAAACAAACAAGCAAACAAACAAATTACCTAATATAGAAAAATCAGAAAAGGTACAATGTATTTTTATTTAGCAAAATACTCTTCTTTTTTTACCCCCAGAAAATATATCAGGTCTCCGTCAGTTGCTATTTTCCCAGTACAAATTTCTGTACCTTCTTTTAACACACCGCTTCTTACATGAGTACTTTACCTGAAGTAACTCATTTAAATAATGTCCAATAACTACCACCACTTAACATGAGAAGCCCAGGCCTTAGCAATTTGATGGTCAAAATCACTCCCTAGAATATGCCTGCAATCTTCTTAATGGGGTTTGTTTTTCCCCTTTGCAGCAAGCAGGCCGTGAAGTCTTCAGCATTCGGATCCCTGCCATTATGTACATGTTCTGTGAGTCAGTCGCCTCTGGAGAGGTGCCCCACATTGCTGTAATTATTGTTTACATTGTGTGGGTAAAGTTGACAGACAAAAATGTAAATGTTTGCTTCTGCATAAGCTATTGCAGACATCAAGTTAACTGTTTATTGACTTGCCGCCTTGGTCTCTCCAATAAAAGATCTGACTTTTCACTAAGGGAGCTATTTGTGCAATGGAGTTCGAGGTGAAAGGAGAGGGCCTAGGGCAGTCACTGCACCTGAGGCAGACAGGCCCAGGCAGAAATGCCAGCTGGAGGACAGCGTCCATTTTCAGACACACAGATGTGTGCCGAAGTGGGATTACAGACAGGTGGCTGTAGCCGAGCGAATGCCCTGTGCTCCTTGTACGGTCTGACTGGAATGGAAGGACCATCTTGGTTTCCTGCCAGGAAGTTCACCAAGAACATAAATCCCAGAGCACAAAGAGGCTAAAAGTGTGTTCAGAGGAGAGCTGGGCTCAGGCTGTCCCCTGTCCCCGCACCACGGTTCGTTTCTTCATAGATCGGGAGGATGAGCCAGTGGTTCTTACAGGGAGTTGAGACAAACTTCGGAGCTTCCAAATAATGGAATGAGTGAGAGCCTTCACGGGAGAACTCCACTAAAGTTTATGACCCAGGGTAGGCCCACTGACATCTTTCCTCATGTTTATGTGACGAAAACTTGAGT
Organism: Capromys pilorides; assembly: GCA_004027915.1. Classification (NCBI taxonomy): domain Eukaryota; kingdom Metazoa; phylum Chordata; class Mammalia; order Rodentia; family Capromyidae; genus Capromys; species Capromys pilorides. The sequence goes on from PVKN010028078.1 coordinate 10,627, forward strand.
CTAACAAGTGGGAAGCAGAAAGTTTCACGGCATAATTGTATGTCCTGAGATATGACCCATCATTCCTTCTCAACAGTGACTAGCTGGCGCTGAGCCAGGCGTCCCCACACCCCGTGCCACAGGCTGGGAAGAGGAGCGCACACTTTGACTCATTACCATTGCCAAGATGCTGTATATCCATTACAATGAAAAGGGAAATTGGTCCTTTTTAATTAGAGGAAAAGCAGAGAGACTTTAATGGAGAATGCGCTAGCCAAGGACTTGTCATCCTTGTAATTTGGGAGCTGTAATTGCTCATCTCCTTGGCCACCTGCTGCTTTGGAGATCCAGCCTACTTAATTTAACGTGAACCGACTTCAGATCCTCTTCCCATGACAGACGGGAAGCAGCAACTGCTTTCAGAAAATAGCTAACTTTCCTTCCTACAAATGTCTTCTTAATGAAGCTTTTTTTTTGGCAATATGCTTCTCTATTCTCCCTCCCCCATTTTTCTGAGCCTCCATTCCTTACACTGGTATTATTTTTAACTCTGTTGGTTCCCGAGTCTTCCTTAAATGTAAGTAGGACATGGTCCAGTTAGGTTTCCCTGGGATGCTGTTTGTTTAGATCATGCAAACATTTGCTTATGCCACACAACTTTTAGAATGTTCTTTTGGGTTGGGAGTGGGGCAGAAGAGGCCCAAGCTCTTTACGATAGAAGCAGAAATAAAAGCTATTGTTGCAAGCAGCTGAATTAGACAGAAATATTATAGGTCAGGCCCTTGAGGGCGACAGCATGGAAGACAAGATATGTTGCAACCGTGAGAGAGAGGGATGCTTCTGCTGTGGGCCAGACCTAAAGGCCAAAGATTGGACAGATGCTTCCCTCCCTAAAGATAAGCATCGGGACTGATCACCACCTTGAGGAAGCCAGGATGAACCTCTAAGCCAACCACTACCTGCTCCTGAATAAAGCCCTCTTCTATATTCATGCCTGCTTGCTACATGATTCCATTCCCATTTTGGTCCTAGATTTAATCAATTTTACCTGAGTGATGATGCTTGTCATCTCATTGGTTGACTCTAGTTTTGCCCTACCTCATGCCCACCTAAGCAAGTTCCCATGTTCTCCACCTTAGACCCAGCTCACCACATGGTTGTACTCTATAAAAGTCCCTGGAAGATACAGCTTCCTGGGGACCACTCACTCGGACTCTCTCTTCTGTCCCTTTGACAGAAGCTTTCTTTCCCCCAATAGATATTCTGCTCTTGACCTCTGTTTATTCTTAAAATTCGTTCTTCAGGTTTAGAGAACACAAAGTCATTTCAGATACCTTGCAGGTCAGGAGCTTGGTCCTCCTGTGTCACAAGCATTCTAGCACAAGGTGATGGATGCAATGAAGGCCATAATTAGGGTTAGGGCTGGAGAAGGCAATTCTCAGCATGAGGAGCAAACATGCTTCCCCCAGAAGCTGCCTTGGTGGAGCTTCAGAGGCAGAGCGCTTGCTGAGGAATCCTTCAGAGCAGTGGTTGGGCACATCATGGGCCAAGGCAGGAAGGCACGAGAGGCACGCCTCACTGAGGAGACTGTAGACAGGCTGCGCACACACTAAGTGAGGGAGCAACAAGCCTCAGAGGATCAGGAAAGACATTTCAGTAGTGGACAGGCTAGACAATTTATGTGAGTACAGTGGACTCTCCCTGAAGGACTAGAGCAGGAAGCCCTTCCTGCTCATCTCGGTGCAAGAAGCTCATATTTGTAATCCCAAAGTGTGTTATTGAATCCCATCAAGTTAATTCCACTCTACCACTTCTAATGCAAACCATGGTGAGAATAAAGACACTAAGGCATATTTATAGTTATCGAGAGCCAAGGGGTCCTGAGTCCAGCCACGGTGATAGTTACCAGGAACAAAGGTCTCGACCCAGGGACAAACCAGGGTTCTGTTCAGTCATGAAGGAGGAGTGGCTTGAGGATGGATGACTGAGAATGGCAGGAAGTAGGTGAGTACTGTGAGCAGGACTAGGTAGGAGGCCTGCATTTTCCTCTGCGATACGCAGAGAGAAGGATATGCAGAAAAAGGGATTTTCATTATGCTATTGAGATAGTATCTGACATTTTGAGGTCTAGTGCTTCAGCTCTGATGTGCAATCTTTCAAGCCCCAGGAATTCATAGCCTCTGTCTTCAGGCTTATTCTCAGCTGACAGCATGTAGCGCTGGCTCTTCGTCTTGTCTGATCCAGCGCATAGTAAAGAGCAGCAGGTGTGGGTTATCAGGGAAACACGCGTGCCATCTTCAAAGACCACCACCAACACCTTAGCTAGACCAACATGCATTGCTTAAAGCCAATTAAAGGGTAAGGAAAAGTCCTAGCCAGCTCTGTATCTACCAATCATGGAAATAGGGGCAGACTCAGCCAAAATGGAGACAATTGCTCTTCTTTCAAGGAGAGTCACCCAGGTGCTCCTCCACAGATTGGGTCTAGAATTTTTTTTTTGGTAAATCACATGGGCTCTGATGTATAAGATGAGCTGAAGTTCACATTGGGGTCAACGTTAGGCAGGGTCTAGTGATGTCACCAAAAGTGTTAGAGGAAGAGTCAGTAAGCAATTAGAGACAAAGTGGGATCTGTAGAGTGTCACAGAAGACAGTGGCTCAGAGAAGGAGAACTTGTGGTGAGGAGGGCGGGGGGTGGGGTGAGCAGGAGGCAGGTCCTCTATCCAGGACCCGTAGAGAA
>PVKN010028079.1:0-13338 GCA_004027915.1 Capromys pilorides
CCATGGCCAGCGTTTCATAGAATATAGAAGCAATTCTTCACCCTCAAGGAAGTCTACGGGTGCCAGGTCTTCATGGAACATTTAATGAATGGAATTAAGTGAAGTACTCAGCTTTGTTATAGAAATCCTTAAAATCTGAATGAAGGTAAAGTAATACTGTTGTTCAGATCAGCACATAGGTACATGTAGTCATTTATTTGCTTATTCATTTTTGTGTTTATTGAACTTACATTACTTTTTGCCACACAGTCAAGTTGAAAACTCTTGGAGGTTGGAGCCTGTAAATTAGGAAGTACTTCTGTGAAACAGTTAAACCCCAACAAGTCCACTCTCTCCTATACTTTTCTGCCAAAGGTAACATTACTACCAAGGCAACACTAAAGGTCTCTGTCATTATCAGAAAGCATCTGAAAGAAAGAAATAGTAAATTCACAAATATTCACACGCTTTTTTGTGCCATCAATAACTAGACCACTGGTCCTCTCTTCCTGCTTTAAAACACAGTGGAGAAAATTGGGAAACAGGTAACTAGTTGTCGTGAACAGCAGTTCAGAAGATATTACTGTATTTGGGAAGCATTTATTATTCCTGGGGGAAAACTTGTCACTTCTTTTTAAAAGGTTCACAAAGAAGAATTTTAAAGGTCATCCAGAGCACAAATTTAAACGCCTACCTATTTTTAGCATCAGATTAATTATTAGGTAAAGCCACTTTTCAGGAGTTCTGGTGCTCACTGGCCCAGACAAAAACATAGGACACAGGCCAGTGCATGAAGGAAACAAGGTAGATCTGGAAGCCAACTGATAATGTTACACATTTCCAGTATATACAGGCCAAGGATAGGTGTATTTATAGGCAGCCTGTAATATGTCACCAGTTTCCTGTGGCGACATTTTCTAAGAGAAGCATCTACCATATGTCACCCTTTTGATATTGCACTGCCCAGCCTCCAGAATTATAAGAAATAAACTCCTGTTTTTCATGAAGTACACAATCTTAGGTATTCTGTTGTAGTGTACAAAGTGGCATGAGGTATCATCTAAGAACTTTCTACCATGGAAAATGTCCTATAGACTGCTCGCTGGCCCAGAAAAGCAGAGGAGTAGCTCAGGAATGACAGACAGACACACACACACACACACACACACACACACACACACACCGCTTTTGTCACTCTATAGCACCGTTTATCAAACAAGACATCACAAGGGCAAAATCCAGCCAATTCCATTGGAACTCCCACCTCCTCATGGAAAACATGTGTAAACAAAAGAAAGGAAGGAGGGCAACTTTTATCCTAAAAGAAAAGGAAAGGTAGTAGGCATTTCCCATTATATAATCTTCAATTCTTTCACAAGTCTATGGTGGTAGAAATTAAGTCTCCATTTTTAGAATAAAGGAATTAAGAGCACTAAATCTTAGCAGAGTAGGGTCTCCTTGCTACCATAATAATTTTACAAGTTACACATTATGTATGTCAGGTAAGCATGATAAATATGTAGCATATGTCTCATCTATTGTCTGTTTTTATCGTCACAACTCTGAGTTTATACTTTATTCCCATTCCATAATGAATGAGCTAAGTCTAAGAAATGTTAAAAACTTGCTCATGGTTTAAGTGCAATTGGAAATCTAGCTGGTCCCCAAACTATGCTTTTTTCTCCTATAAATCTGTCACTTATTTTTGTATTCTCTAGATTCTAATGGATATGCAGCTATATTCTTTCTTTGCATTTCAGCAGAGAACAATTCACACACTTAGGTTTTATAGCCTCGGAGTCAAGTGAAAATCCCTCCAGGGTATTGACAGAGGGCTCTGCATTTATTAGAGAATAAGAGTTGGTCTTTGTTGTCTTTTGATGATGCTAATATTTTTAGGCCACAGCCTATGTTTCCTTTCTCTGAAACAATGCTCAAATTTTCTACAGAAGATATTTCTCTGGCTTATAACCCTAAAGGCATTTCACTGAAACCTAAGGAGGCTAGCCACTTGCCTTGTTATAAGCTATTCATCTCTCATTTGTGTATTGTAGTTTAAAAATACAGCCTTTGGACAAGACAGCAAACTACTGGATGCCAATTGGATGGAGAGCTGGGAATGCCTGTGCCCTGGCGAGTGTGGATAGAGAAGCTCTAGGTGAGATCCCAGCGATGAGTGCTTTGGCTCTGACTCCTAATTCAGGAAGAAAGCTCAATCCCTAGGACAGTAGCTTTCCCAACTTTCTGTTCCCAGGCTTAGCAGATTGCTCATCCCTGAGACATGATTCCCAACATGCACAATTTTAAGCAAGCAAGTTTTACTGGGGCTCACAGCGTGCACAGCATCTGGTCACAGGCCGAGTGGCTCCAAGGTAGACTGGTGTGGCACAGGCGCAGAGCAGGGGAGAGTCGCTCCTGGCGTGGCACCTAAGAAGCAGATAGAGCAAAGGGAGCAGTGGAAAGAGATGAGCTCCTCCGGGCCACACCACAGTGACCCTTCTCCCCCAGCAGATCCTGCCTCCTAAAGCAGGTCCTGTATAAACCTCTCAGTGCGCTAACCCACTGATGCATAGCATCCCCTATGATCCAATCACCTCGCCAAAGCCCCAATCCAGAGCAAGTGAGGCTTTTCAGGGAGGGGAACATCTAGACAGAAACCACAGAGTAAGCTAACCCCTGCCTTCATCCACTCCTGTCCTCTCCTTTCTTTTCCATTGTAGGAAATTTCCTTCTTTCATGGAAGTCTAATCTTGCATCCATGTTTTAACTTCTATCTTTTCATTCTCCTAGGGAAACCAAGACTGTGAATTATGCTTTTTTATTTTCTCTATACTCATTTGTCTCTCTCTAGGAAAGAATTAGAACTCTTTCCTTCAATATGTAGGTATGTTGCGGCATCATTCATCTTTAAACATAAACATTTAAAGAGATCTCTCTTTTAAGGACTTAAATTTCTCTCCTCTACCACATGTATCTGAGTCCATTTCCTATTGTTATAACAGAATGCATGAGACTGGAGATGTAGATATAGATATAGATACAGATACAGCTATAGATATATGTATAGTGCTGCATTTTTGGTTCTTGGATATGGAGGTTGGGAGTTCAAGATGAGGCACTGGTACCCTCTCTTGGCCTCTGTGAAGGGTCACTTGGCAAATTGCAGAAGGGAAGGTGGACATGTGCAGTGAAAGAAAAGCGGACTGCAGTCCTACAAAAGCTGATCTACTCATGTGTGCAAGCTTCTTAGGGCTCTGTTATGGTTGTGTCTAGTTGTCCCTCCAAAGCCTCACGCAGTCATTGTGGCAGCTCCTAGAGTTTGTGTTTAATTCATGATCCAATGCTGGGAGTAGGAGTGTGAGTGCTACATCTGCCCTGGATAGATAATCTTCATACAAGGTGAGGAGGGGACAGAGGCTTGCTAGCTGCTGCAGCTGCTGCTCCTCCCTTTGCTCTTTGCTGTTTTTGGCTGCCATGAACCATTGCTCTCTGCCATGTGCCACTCTGCCTTGGAGCCAGCTGATTATGGAATGAAACCTCCACTAACTTTGAGCTAAATAACCTTTCCTTTCTTGATTTTCAGAGTCAGGTATTTCATCCCCGCAATGAAAGAAAAGTAACTAAGACAGGCTCTTCTCCCTTGATCTAAGCCCCTCTTACTGAGTCCCACCACTGAGCTCAAAAGTTCAGAATTAAAATTCACTGTGAAATGAAATGAATTGTGGAAAGGAAAAACTATTCAAACCATACTATCTTGCCTTTGCTTGTTGCTTTTCCTCATACTAAAACTTCTACATTCCTTGTGTGTTCCTGCCCCTCCTTTTCTTCACCCCTACTCACTATGCCTCTGCCCATTCTCCTTTGGTTTGCATTGCCTAACTCTCCCCTCATTCAGCTGGCTCAATGTTGGATCTCACCCCCATCTTGGAGGGCTCTTCTAGCTCAGATTCTGTTTTCTGTCCTCGCAGTTTTCCTCTTATTTCTCTGGACACTTAACCATTACTGAAGGCTGATCATTAAATGTTGGAGTTCCTTCCATCCCAGCTCAGCTCTTTTATTCTCTTACTCTTCTCTTTTTTGCTGAAGTAGTCATCCAATCTCACCAAGTTGGGTGCTATCTACAAATCAGTGATTTCCAAATCCACCATCTCCACTTTGAACCTCTTACCTGGGTCCATGTCACATAATTTTTTTTTTTGTATTTTTGTATTTTAGTACAGGATCTACAGGGTCTTACTATGTAGATCAGACTCATAGTGATCCACCTGTGTTCAACCTCCCAAGAGCTGGGATGACAGGCATGCACCACCACACCCAGTCTTAATCACCATTTCAGCGTGCCCAAGGGGCAGGGCCAGCACGGCACACCGGGGATTGAACCCTGTTTGCTGCATCTGCCTAAGCAGGTGCTTTAACTCACTGAGCTATTTGGCCAGCCCTCCATGTCACACTCTTAACTCTCTACTAGATGTATTCACCTTAACATAGCAAAGAAACCTCAAAGTTAGTAAACACCACCTGAACATTCGCTATTCTGAACTAATTCCTCCTTCTAATTTTGCCAGTCTCATTCACCTGGATGTATAAGCCAGAAAAAAGAGCCACTGTCCTTTTTTCAAATTATCCTTTCCTTTGTGCTTTATGTAGCAGCACACCCCTCAAGCTTATTTATGGTTACCTCTGACTTAGATCTCAAACCAAACTACTTCCCCAACTTCTCTGCTACTGACCTGTACCAACATTCTTCTCATCATCTCTTCTGCCAAACCTAAACCAAAGTGTCTGTAAGGCATAAAAATAACCTTCTAAATGGCCTTCATATGTTGGTGACTATTTTATCCAAGTTATTCTGTTTTTTTCTATAGCATTGTATAATGCTACTTCCCCCAACTCAAAACCAAAAAGCCTTGGAGAGCATTTTACTATAGTTACATTTTACTGTAGGGATTAGAGACCTAACCAGGGTTCTGCATCTCTGGCCTCTACTTTAATGAGTTCAGCTTGAGTCCTCTCCAGATTGTCCTACTTGGTACAAGACCTTTGTAAAAACTTTTACATATGATCTTCTAATTTCTTATTTCTTCTCTTGATCAAGCTCTTCTTTGAAAGTGTTAGACTTAGCTTAGGTCAGGATGCATTATTTAAACTCTCTGTGACTTTAGTTCCTTTCCTCAGAGGATCTTAGCCCAGAACTCTTAATACATATCCAAAGTATGAAGATATCTAGCTCTAGCATGAGGGTAACACCCCTAAAAGAAGAGAATAAAACTGTTACTGCTCATCATTGTACCTAGCGATCACTATGCTTATGACATAGAAATTCTTAATAAAAATTTGTGGAAGGCAAATAAGCTAGCAGGAAGGAAGGTGTTCAAGCCTGTGAATACCACATTCTTTCCAACTTCTCATCTTACCTCCACCATAACAAATCCAAAGCAAAAGAAGTGCATCCACCTGGAAGACTGGCAATCATATAATGATAGAAAAATTGATGGAGAAGAAAAGTGTCTCATGCAAGCCTGAAATCTCAGTTGTCCCCCAACTTAATCCTACAATCATTAAATGTTTTATTTTCCTGCTAACTAACTCTTCCCAGTCTCCTTTCATATCATTTTAGATGATTAAGGATATATTTAGTGTCTTCAACATTTCTGAGTCTAAATGGAATTTGGTCCACACTGATGCTCTCCTTGGCATGCGTAAGATGCTGGTACACTAATCAAACAATGTTAATAAGTCTATGCTTGAGACAGAGAAGAGAGAAAAACCCTTTAGCACTGAACATGTGGATAAAGTAGGGCAGATCAGATAATGCAATTTTATGACTTCCTTAACTTTAGGGACTGAGATTAGAAAGTAGTACAGAGACAAAGTAGGATTCTATTATGTGCTCTGTGCCCTTCAAAACACACATATGAGAGAGGCAAACCTCAAAATGGATAACAAAACTGTAACCACAGAATTGTGTGCTAATCCAGAGATAGTTGGCATAATACAAAGTTTGTCACTTGGAGAAAATATCATCTTTCTCTATGTTGTTTCGTCATCCTGATTGTTTTTCTATTCTGTAAAAGAATAATGGTACAGAAAACAAGAGTAAAACAGTGATCAATCTTGCCTTTGACTTTTTTAGATGAAATGTTTTCTTCAGAGTTTATTTTATTGTTATTTAGAGCTGGGCGGGTATACATTTTTAGATACAGCTCTGTTTTCTGATTCTGTCTCTATGTCAGCTATCCAGAGCTCACATTTATAAAGCCATTCTTATTTCTTGATTGTGGAAACATTCTCCCTGAAGTGCATTCTGATTATACTACTCTTAACATCTACATATTTTATCCTTATTTCTCAGATGCAGAAGGTAGAATTTTTTCAAATTACTCTTGTGTTTTCTCCAAATGTAAATTATGCATTTCAAATTAAACTTGTGGCTTCTAGACAAATGTAAATGCATTTACCATAAGAGTAATTACCGTTATGCCAGAAATCCTATGAACACAAGTTTCTACAGAGTCTGAGCATTGTGTATACAAAGTTATCTCACTTACTGTTGTTCTTACATAACTCATAAAAGGTCAGGGGGGATTCTGTTACTTTCCAAAATTTAAAAATAAAATCATTCTTTTGGAAGAGAGTAAAATAGCCTGCTACTTTAATCTACTCGAGCTTATAGGATACCATTATTTGAACTCCTATAGTCTAATTCATCTGCATTTTTCTCAGCTTTGACTATTGCACTTGATAAAGTATGCCATCATATTTCTCCCTTGGCTTTTTTCTTTTACTCTGCTTTGCCTGTTCTTTCAAGCCCATATCTCAGCATAACACTGTACCAGGCTTTGTCTTGTTTTCAATGGACATTGTTACATGAGCCAAAGTACATAGAGCTCTCACTTTTGTTATGGAAGCTAGTTAAATTTAAATCACCTCTCATTAAAAGAAAGTGACTATGCTCAGACACCAGTCACCTGCTACTCCTGGGGACATGCGGTGCTGCTGCTTCCCACCTTCCCATCAGACACCTGCTAAGGAAGAAAGCATTAAGAAGCCCACACAGTGTGCAGCTCTATCCTTAACCTCAAGGATATGTTTATTTATTCTGGACCCAAATATTGAAACTATTGTGGGTAATACATTAAGATTACAATATGTAGAATAAAAGAGGTTAATAATGCACATCTTATATTTTTTATAATTAAGAGACAATTATAAGAAACATATAATGAAGGATGATGAGAGGAAGGATTAAAATTCATCCAGAGAAACTGTTCCCATGGCAATCCTGAATCTGACCATGTGACAGTTAAGCTTCATTTTGTCAACCTGATTGACTTAAGAAAGGCCCAGGGGATGAGCAGAGGGTGTTTGGGGGATGTCTGTGGGACATGAAGTATAAAGTTAGGTCCTGTGTGTGTGTGTGTGTGTGTGTGTGTGTGTGTGTGTGTGGCTCTTTTCTGTTTGGTACTTTCCCCCTAACCTGTTTCTGAGTCACCAGGAACAAGGCACCATTGTGGCTATGATGCTTTTCTCTCATAGCCAACAGACAATGGACTGGACTCCCTGAAATGCTAAGCCAAATCAATCATCTTCCCCTTCCACTGGGAGTGTCAGATGTTATATCTCAGGGACACATAGCAGATGGATACTATATACTAATGTGGTCACAGAAGATGATACATAATCTGCACATGAGACAAGACAGAAGATTTCTTGAAACTTTGAAAGAAATAATAAATAGCTACTGTTCATGCTTGCTCTGAGTGGAAAGCACTCTGCGTGACACCTTGCAATGTGACTGTATTTCTAACTATAGATTACACCTGCTTACTCCACTCCTACCCTCCCCATCTCCTGCGGAGCTCCTCAGCTCTCCCATCACCATAAACACAGAGATGTAAATGTGAAAAAGTGGGAAGCCCAAGACATTGCTTCCCAACTCCACCATTAACTACCCATAGCATCTGTGCTTTCTCTCTTATTCTCTGCACTTCAGTTTCTGCATAGGGAAAATGAGTAGAAAAGTTATTTCATAACACATGTTATAATGTGTCACTCTTTCTGTGTTGATCTAATAGTTGATACATATCCTTCTTCAACTCCTTTCTCTTCTAATAGCATAAGAGCTAGAATTTTGGCACCTAATCCTAATTCAACACAGGTAAGAAAAGTGGGGTGAGAAAAAGGATATCAAATATCTTTTTAAAAGAGAAAATAAAGATATTAAATATATTTGGGTCCTTACAGAAGCTCTTGATTAACATCAAAGTTCTATACCAGCAAGAGTTAGATTGGGGAGCGAGTGTTTCCCGTCGCACGTGGTTCATAGATTTCAGTCATGGGGAGATTCACCCAGGACCCAGTAGATTTCCAGACCCTGATGTCTGTGATTACAGATAGAACTCTGAAAAACAGGCAATCTGGGAAAACCTAATTTAGCTTGTAAGTTATGCTTCAAAGAAATGGAAAAAGATGAGGGAGAATGATACAATGGTATGAGGTAGGAGGTAACTGAGGAAGAAGGGAGGGCCAGCCAACCTCAGAGACCATTTTCTGGGATCAGATCTACCTTCTGAGTTCAATATTAGCCCAGGACCAGGATGCCTAGATCCAAATGTGGTGTGAAAAGGTAACAATAGCCTGACAATATTAAGTGGAAAGTTCTAGAGATAAACATTTACAATTCCTAAATACTTTTATTATAGTATATTACAATTGTTTCTTTTATTCTCAATCTTACTGTACCTAATTTATCAATCATATATTGTCCATATCCATAGTAATGCATGTATATGAAAGGAACACTATATGGAGGGGTTAAGACTCTATGGTCTGAGTCAGCCACCAGGAGTCTTGGACTACATCTTCCATGGAAAAGAGGTGCTGCTGCATTTGAGAAGTGGCAAAGGAAGGTGATGTTTTGGAACTGAGAAGTTACCAACTAAGTAACCAAGAGACTACTTTCCATACTTTATAAGGATAGATAGAAAAATCACAAGAATGTAGAATGGTTTTTGTCTGGAAGGTTTACAAGGCTATGGAAGAAACCATGAATGGGTGGCAGACAATTTTTATATCAAATATCTCACTGTGTCATCAGGCTGTGACAAGAGCCAATGGCCTTTCATAGTAACGGGCTGTAAGGAGCAGAAACTCATGCAGACTCAGTTGCACAGGAGGTGGCAAATCCCAGCACAGACTCTTGAAGATCTAAGGCACAGGAGTAGAGGCAAAGGAGGCAGATTGCTCATGGGGCTGTGAGATTCCCACTTTGTAACCCACATCCCTGTTTTATTCTCCTGCATTTCTCTGCAAGCCATGTTACTTTGAACCTCCTGGTTTCTACTTTTTCATGCTATTGCATGGCTCTGGCTTGCCAACCTTTTTCCTTTGAATTATCTTGAAATGCTCAGCTGCCAGCCACAAGGAAGCAAACATAGAGGCCATTCTAAACAGGGTTACATGGACAAACCAGTGTCAGAAGAGTTACAGGTATTGATGGTATCTCAACAATATTATGCGTGCCATTTAAATTATTAAGAAAGCCATCTTAATTAGCGAGAGTTAATTTCTAGATGGAATCCCTTGCATCAGATTTCCACACTGATGTATTGCTCTAGCTTTAGAGTTAAGATCAGCCGTATAATCTGTCTTTATGATCTTTCCCTGAGCTAGAATGAGAGAGAGATTTGTAATAAGAGATGAAGTCCATGGTCCACGAGAGAAGGCCATTGTCTTTACTATTGCTCTGTAGCCTAAGCTTCTACATCCTATAAACTACATGGTATCATCTGACTTTTACACGTGAAGAAACAGGGCCTCTAAGTCATTACAGGGAAATGTCACATCCCTACTAAGTCACAGAGTTGGCATTTGATTCCAGAGCTCTTTGCCCTGTGCCCATAGTTTTTATATTTTTCCCTATTACTTAAGTATCCTGTGGCTTGCAAACTTGACCTTCTAATAATTGGTAAGAAGTCAGAGAAATTCAGAAAAAAAATTAATCTTCAAAATAACCTCTTTACTTACCAGAAGTATATTCATTGATGGAAATAAAAAATACTTAAGGAAAGAATGAATATTAATTAATCAGAACTGAAAATTACATAGAGTTGATATTAAGCACTCCTAATTGGTAAAAAATGAGAGAGTCCTATGAGGAGCAGCCTATATTAAGGAAAAAAATGGGTAATACCTAAAAAGATGAGACCTAAGTTGATTATGCCTGCCTCTTAGGTTATTTATAAATCATTCCACTGGCAGGACCTATTATATTAGATGCTATGAATTTGCCAAATCTCCATTTTTTAGCACAAAATATGGCGCCCCAAACCTGCACCTGGGCCTAAACAAATACTAAAAGCTTACAAAAGAAAAGTATTCAGAAATTCCTTGCAGATAGCAAAAACCAATTGAAAATGCCAACCCAAGAAAGCACGTACAGTTTTCACTCTGCACATGCAAAAAAGCCTTCATGTACTTTTACTAATTTATAACATTAAATGGAATGATTTGGAAATGACTTTAACTTTTCTTATGCTGTCAGTTCCCTAAAGTTTCACCCACTGGTCAGTGCCACTGTTGGGCAGTCGCTTAGTGAGGGGCATTTACTACATTACTAACTTACTTAAAGTAACCTTGTGCCATCTCTGCAATGTAATGCATTTTCACCTTGTGTGCAGAACATGATAGTATAAAACTAGACTTGAATTTCTATAAAAATATGAAGAAATGCACTTTCTGGAACCTCATGAAAGATAACTCATCTCTAGCCCCCTTGAGTTCCATAAAAGGAGACTTAGAGTACTATATGCAGAAAGCTAAGATACTAAGCAATGATAAATGTAAGACATTTCAATAGCTGAGTAATAAAGCATACTGTGAAACTATGATAAATAAGACTGAGCCTTTCAACTATGACAGTCATGGAGGCTTCTAGAGTAAGTTTCCATGTTGTTTCAAGTGGAATTTCCTTAGATATAGCACACTTTTCAGATTGGCATTCAACCTATATGCTGAAAAAGTTCCAATTAAGCCCAGTGCCTACCATGGGGAGATCTTTCAGCCCAGGTCCTCCATGGCTGGAAAATACAGCTGATGTGTTTTGTGCTGTGGATATGCATGATCTCAGAGCTGCAAGATTGCTGACACCTTGAAACTGCTGCTAAAATGCCTTCCTAAGAGCACCCAAAACTTCAACTCTGGGGTATGCTATGTCCAAGGAACAAAATAGTTGAATCCGTGAGATGCAGCATATATGGGAAAGACTAAGTCTCGGAACTAATTTGAAAATCTACTTAAAAACAGTAAATTACAGAGAAATGCTTCTGTTCATTAATTTCTATTCTAAAGGCTAGATAGGAGTATGAGGGGTGTTCAAACTTCTGGCCCTGTGTTTTCTTGAACCAATACTATGGGAACAAAAGTTAAGGCTTCTTTATGACATCTTCTAAGAGCTGAAACTGTTGTTCAACCTTTGCTCTACTCTATCAAACAACAACATGACTTTTGGGAAAAGCCTACATTTCATTTTCTTGAGTCTTACCATAAAATCATACATACTCATGTGATTTTGTAATAGAAAAGATGTTTATATGTTTCTGTCTCTAAGTTACATAAACCACAGATCTTTACATATATATACAGAAAATTTCACAGATGAATTCATTAATTTGGATTAGATTTAAAATATTTCACAAATGCTGCTTTACATGACTTAGTTTTAGCATCCCCTCACTCTGAAGCCTGCACTATCCTCAAGCCCATATTTGTAATTTATTCTTACCTCTTATCAAATTACAAATTTCAGAAGGAAACTATTACAGTCTGATTCCTTGGCAAAGTCATTGATCGTCCGACTCTTTCATCAACAGCTGATACCTTATTTTGGTCTTTCTGAAACAGTGATTTTCACCCATGGATGAGTGACAGTTGCTTGAGATATAGATTGTGAATTGATTGCTTTGAATTTGTTTAGTTTGGGATCTTTTCCTTCTTTCCTAGTCATGAATGGATAGCAGTTTAGCTACTGACCCTGAGCCCTCACCTGGACAGAGCTATTTGCGGGAAAGTTGGAGAGATCTCTCTTCCTCATGGTGGGTAGCTTCTTACCCCAGGAAAGAGGAATCCTCCAGTCCTAATTGTGTACAAGGAAATTTGTAACCTGTGTGGACAGTGAGAAACTTATCTCCACTTGTGCCGGATGAAAGGAGGCATTGTATTTCATTTTTCCATCTTATCTTCAAATTATTTTGGAAAATGAGTCATTGCTGTTAGCCCAGCCATCTAATTCATATTTCTTCCATGATATCTTCCATAGAAACAATCTCTAATCTGTATAATGACTTACAATTCTTTATAGCTACTCTGTTTAATAACCACATTTGAATCCCATGGCTTCCCAAGAAGCACATTTACTTTTATGTCTCTAGGAAGAAAATGTCTACTTTAATACATCACTGCTGTAGGCTAGTGATTTATCATTTACTTGCCCTCTGTACTTCTAAAAATTCATTGTTTTCATCAATAATGGGCAGGCTGGTTTAACATCTGAGGTAGGCTGTCTCATTTTCAGATTTGATTTTGGGCCTCTGAGCAATTTCACTCATATCAATGTGCAAAGTAGATTTCATTGGATACCCTTGAGCAACCTTGCTTAAATCAATCAAGCCATTTGCTACATAGCAAATTTAAATGTTGGCCAAACAGCCCCATCTGCTGGTAAGGGGTAGGTAGGGATATACATGTTAGCCAACTGTGAGTTGGAGAATCTAGAAGTCCAGACTTTCACTGGCTCAATCCCTTGGGGGCACATCTGTGTTCTTGTGATACATGTCATGAAAAGGAGTGGAAGGCATTTTAATGACAGTGAGACAGTACAGTCCAGTGAAAATGGCAGCAAGCTGGCTCCTTGTTCTGGTTCCATCCTCCTCCTCCTCCTCCTCCTCCTCCTCCTCCTCCTCCTCCTCCTCTTTCTCTTCTCTTCCCCTGTCCCTTTCCTCCTTTAAATTTCTGAACCTTACAAAAATCACTTCTTAAAATATGAGGGCTGTGTATGGATATTTGGGTTAGAGAACCTGAACATCTATATTATTCAGAGGAGAGAGTGGCTGTTTAGGTATGTATTTCTCACCCACTAACTCCTGCTACGGTTATAATGTGCAAGTACTGATGTTTGCACATTAAACTTGAGCTCAGTAAGATATAGTAGAAACAGAGCAGGTCTGATGAGTCCCAACATATGCTGCCAGAGAGAATGTTAATTGGGGAAGTAATCTGGGAACAAGAGGAAGAATATTTAAAAATTCATTTAGTTTGATTCAGTAATTGTACTCCTAGGAATCCATCCAAAGAAAATCATTA
>PVKN010028080.1:0-13348 GCA_004027915.1 Capromys pilorides
AATCCCTTTTTCCATCACTATTTATTGAAAAGACTATTTTCTCTGATGTATGTTTTTGGTTCCTTTATGAAACAGAAAAAAATCCTAAAATTTGTATGGAACCACAAAAAAAAAACTAAATAACCAAAGCAGTGCTGAACAAAAGCATAATGTAGAGGCATCACAATAACTGAGTTTATGCCACAAAACCATAGTAATCAAAATACGATACTGGCATAAAAATGAACATATAGACCAATGGAACAGAATAAAGAACTCAGAAATAAATATATGTATCTATAGCTAGGTCATAAAGGAACCAAAAACATACATCAGAGAAAATAGTCTTTTCAATAAATAGTGATGGAAAAAGGGATTATGCATATGCAGAAGAATGAAATTAGGCCACTGTATCTCATCATGTACAAAAATCAAGTCAAAACGAACTGAAAGCTTAAAGATAAGACTTGAAACTATGAAGTTACTGAAAAAAAACATATGGAAAACATTTTGGGGCATTAGTCTGAGGAAAATAGTATGGAGGTTATTTTAAAAACTAGAAATAAACAACAACAACAACAACAACAAAAATATATATATATACATATATATATATATATATATATATATATATATATATATATATATTACAGAAATCTCATACTGGATATGAACTCAAAGGAAATAAAAGGAGTATGTCAAAGAAACATCTAGGGGCCAGGGAGATAGTTCCCTGGAACAAGCGCCTGCCTGGCAAGTGCAAGGTCATGAGTTTTAAACCCGGTCTCGCCAAACAAAACAAACAACCAAAAATAACTTAAAGAAACATCTAAATTTCTATACTTACTGCAACACTATTCATAATAGACAATATAGCACAATAACATAGGATAAGTACCTGCCTGGCAAGCGCAACGTCCTGAGTTCAATCCCTGGCACCACAAAATCAATCATCAATCAATCAATCAATCAGAAACATTGAATTTACTAGAAAATAAGTACAATACTTGAAAACACTGATGTAAGAAAGGATTTCCTACAAAGAACCACAACTGCACAAGAAATAATAGGAAGAACCAACAATTGGAGTACAACAAATTACAAAGTTTCATTCTCATAGAATGAAGGGACAACTTAGAGAATGGCAAAAATACTTCTAGCTATTCCTCAGACATAGAACTAACATCTATAATATATAAAGAGCTCAAAAATGCTGGCCAGATAGCTCAGCAGATTAAAATGCCTGCTTAGGCAGATGCAGGGACTGGGGTTTTATCATAAACATGTAATGCCAGTTCTGCCCCAGGACACACTGAGACAGTGATTGAGACTCGGTGTGGTGGCACATGCCTGTGATCCTAGCACTTGGGAAGCTGAAAACAGGAAGATCAATACAAGTCCCATCTGTGTAGTGAGACTCTATAGACCCTGTACTAAAAATAAAGAAAAAACTCAGACCAACTAAAATAAAGCACTGGGCAAATGAAATGAAGAGACTTCTGAGGGGTAGAAACGCAAATGGCCAAAAACTATATGAAAAAAAAGTTCAATATACCTCTGCCCATTAGAAAAATGCAAATCAAAGCACTAAGATTCCATTTTACACCAGACAGAACAGCAATTTTTTTTCAGAATGACAATTATCACAAAATTAAAAAGTAACAAATGCTGGTGTGGCTGCATGGAAAAAAAAATCCAAAGCAATGGAAATTCCTCAAAGAAGTCAAATTATAAATTCCTTATGACCAGCTATTCCCCTTCTAGGTATCATTCTCAAAGAACTAAGGACATCATACTATAATGACATGTACATATAAATATTTGTAGCAGCACAATTCCTAATAGCTAACTCCTGGACTACTGGATAAAGAAAATGTGGTATTTATATATAATGGCATATTACTTGGCTATAAAACTGACAAATTTGAGGCATTTACAGGAAAAGGGATACACCTGGAAAATATGATGTTGAGTAAAATTAATCAGACACGCAAGTTTAAATACAGTGTAGTATTTCTCATTTGAGTAAGGCAAAGTACAAAGAGTCCAACAAAGGATGGGTAGAAAAAAGCACCAGGGGACAGATCACTTGCAAGTGGGAAGGGGTCCAAAAGAATATGAATGAGAGGGGACTGAGAAGAGAACACAAAATAAGTAAAAATATGCCATGTATAAGAACCTAATAACCAAGGAGCTGGGGAGATAGCTCCATATCACAAGTACCTGGCTGGCAAGTGCAAGGTCGTGCGTTCGAACCCCGGTCCCACACACACACAAAAAGAACCTAATGAGCCGGGCATGGTGGCGCATGCCTGTAATCCCAGCACTTAGGAGGCTGAGGCAGGAGGATTGGGTGAGAGTTCGAGACCAGCCTGGGCTACAAAAGTGAGCTCAAGGCCAGCCTGAACTGCATAGTGAGACCCTGTCTCAAAATGACAAAAAAAAAAAAAAAAAAAAAAAAAAAAAAAAAAAAAAAAAAAAAAAAAAAAAAAAAGAACCTAATGACCTCAATGAATGTAAATATTATCGGTTCTAAACATGAGATGGGGTTAACAATATCAACAAGAATGAAAATGTGGAAAGGGGATTTAGAAGAGGAAGGAAGGAAGGAGGGAAGGGGAAGGGAATTAAAAAAGAGAAACAAGCTGTATTATGTACATGTACCTACTATCCAAATAAAGTACATGTACTTTAAATGGGTACTAATAAAAATGATAATAACGATATAGACACACACATAACTGCATATATGTACATTTACATATAGTATGAAAAGATGTAGATCAATTTTTTAACAATAGTCCCCTAAGATATGGATTGGAAGTACAAGAGAGAGGTCTTACCTTTTTTCACTTCGTATACTTCTTTTTTTTTTTTTTCCTTTTTGGT
Organism: Capromys pilorides; assembly: GCA_004027915.1. NCBI lineage: Eukaryota > Metazoa > Chordata > Mammalia > Rodentia > Capromyidae > Capromys > Capromys pilorides. Next base: position 2,869 of record PVKN010028080.1, read on the forward strand.
TAAGACAGGGTCTCACTGCATAGTTCAGGCTGGTCTTGAACTCAGTAGGTAGCCCAAGCTGGCCTTGAACCCACAGTGATCCTCCTGGCTGAGCTTACTGAGTACTAGGAATACAGGTGTGTCCCACCACCACCCCTTGTACATTCCTTCTTGCTTCAAGTTTTAAATGTTTACAATAAGCATGTGTCAGTTTTGTATAAAAAATTAATTAAGAAGTAGAAACAAGGGCTGGGGAGATAGCTCAGTAGAAAAAGTGCTTGCCTAGCAAGCGCGAGATCCTGAGTTCAATCCCCGGTACCGCAAAGAAAAAAAAGAAAAAAGAAATAGATATTATTAACAAGCTATTGAAAGGAAGTTGCAACTGACACCAACTTGTCCAGAAAAGGTCAAAAGAGCTTAATATCACCGCCACCCCATTCCCACACCAAAGATACCCCTCTGTCTTCCATCACTGTAAATGCCAAAGAATCATGACTGAAGTCTGGGAGATTGGGACTTTGAATAACAAAAGATCACTTGGCAACTGCAATATTAGCTACATCATAAGTTGCAGAACTTATTTTTAAAACTGTTTTATTGAAATGTACCATGATTTACAAACAATAAGTGGCATTTCTCAAAATAAACTGCACATATCAAAAGCATCCATTTTATCCAGGTGTCGTGGTGCACACCTATAATCGCAGCACTCAGGAAGGCTGAAGCAGGATTGCAAGTTCAAGTCTAGCCTGGATAATTTAGTGATCTAGCTACAGCCCATTTGAAACTTTTAAAAGGCAAGAGGGATGGAATGTAGCTTACTGTCAGGTCCAGACTTCAGCAACTATTGATCTGGATCAAAGAAATTGAGTTATAACTGACTTACTTTGTAACATAATAAAAATAGTTATTTCTGGGAAACACTCATAAAATACTAAATATTAACAAGTACTTTTTTCTAAGCCAGAATACTTCCTCAATTTCAAGCTTAATGTGCCAATTCTTATCTAATTAAAGCTGTGTACGGCCCTATTTGCTCCTGAAAATAGGTTTTAAAAGGTTTATATTTTCCCCATAGACAGTCTGATTTTTTTTAAACTTTATTTATATTTTTCCCAGTTCAGCCTGCCCTGGGCGAGGGGCGGGCGTAGCATGTGGTACTGGGGATCTAACTGGGGTCCCTGTGATTGCCTGAGCAGGTGCTTTAGGCCGCCAAACTATTTTGCTGGCCCCATGTCCTATCCTTTCTTGCAGGGCACTTTTAACTTTTTTTCCCTGGTGTCATAGGTCTTTGATGCTGAACTTACCTGCTTACCTGTCAGCTCACCAGTGTGGTCCACATTTTTTTTTTTTTTTTTTTTTTTTTTTTGGTGGATAGTTCCCTGGGCAGAACTGTTTTATTTTTCCTCTGTTATAAATGCTGTCTTACAGGGCTGGTGAGATACCTCAGCAGACTAAGTGCCTGATTAGGCAAGGGCAGGGTCTGAGTTGATCCCAGTACCACTGCCATGAGCAGCCGCACCCCTGAGCATGCTGAGTCTGCAACTGAGACTGGGCATGGTGGTGCACGCCTGTAATCCCAGCGCTGGGGAGGCTGAAAACAGGAGGATCACTATGAGTCTGAGCTGCATAGTGACACCCTGTACCAAAAACATAAAAATAAATAAATAAATGCTCTCTTATGAGCTCCAGTACCATATCTTCTAAGAAAATTTCTCTGTGATATTTTACACTTGTTTTTCTTTTTAAGGTACTAAACTATGCCACATTTGTTTAGGGTTGAGTAAAACATAACCCTTGGCTAACATTTTGTGTTTTGAGTGATATCATAGTTGCTGCACATCTCATCAACAACCTCTACTCTGCCTTTTATTTTTTTTATTATGGCCGGCTCAGCCTGCCCTGGGGGTGGGGCTGGTGCAGCATGTGGTGCCAGGTATCGAACCATGGTCCCTGCAGTTGCCTAAGCTTTCCTAACCGGGCGCTTTACACTGCTGAGCCATCTTGCCAGCCCCAACAATCTGTTTTTAACCTTGTTTAAACCAGATAAATTCAAGCATGTAATCTAATCTAAGTTACATATTCCATAGTAGATTACGTATTAATCAAAGTAAATCTACCAAAGCAGATAGAATCACACTAAGTGAAATCAAGTTATTATGCTATGGCTTAAAAACAACTCTTCAGAGAAAACTTATTTGGCCTGATTTTCCCTTTTTTTCCCCTGTAGTGCTGAGGATCCATTCCAGGACCTCCTGTCCCACTGACAGGCAAGTGCCCTACCACAGATGTATACCTCCAACCCCTCAAATTTTCCTTTTAATAAGTTCTAATGCTTTAGTTGATAAAAATGGTAAAATTCTTTTATATTTTCATCATTTTCAACAATCATTGTCATATGCATACTTTATTCAACAAAGGTTTAAGAGCCTAGTATAAACCAAGTTCTGATCACAAAGGACACAATAATTATGGCCTTCATAAATTATTAAAAAGTCAAATTTTCATAGATTTTTACTATTTCCATGTTCAGTCATGTTCTACCATGAACTTCACAACCTCTCCACCCACATGCACACCTTTCCTCCAATCTTATGATTAAAAGTAACACTACAGAAATGATTTATTATTTAACACCTTTACATAGACCAATGGGAGCTTCTTCAACCATAAAAATTATTCAATAACGTTTGCACAACACATGTCCTAGCAGTATCTTGTATAGTTATACTACACTTTAGCCTTACTAAAATATTTCTTTTTTAAATGTATTTAGTACAGGGTCTAGAAGGTGTCACTATACAGACGGGATTCATAATGATTCTGTTTCCAGCCTCCCAAGCGCTGGGATTACAGGTGCACACCATCTCAGTCTCAATCACCATCTCAGTGTGCCCTGGGGGAGGGGTCTGCATAGTACGCCGGGGATCAAAACCCCATCACTGCACTCTGCCTATGCAGGCACTTTAGTCCGCTGAGCTATCTGGCTGGCTCACTAAAATATTTCATTTAACATTTTCCCAATACCAGCACAGTGGGGCTGGGGAGATAGCTCCGTGGCACAAGTGCCTGCCTGGCAAGTGCAAGGTGATGAGTTCAAACCCTGGTCCTGCCAAAAACAAAAAAAACAAAAACGGCTTGTGGTGGTGCATGCCTGTAATCCCAGCACTTGGGAGGCTGAAGCAGGAGGATTGGTGTGAGTTCGAGACCAGCCTGGGCTACAAAAGTGAGCTCAAGGCCAGCCTGAACTGCATAGCGAGACCCTGTCTCAATAAGACCAAAAAAAAAAAAAAAAAAAAAAAAAAAAAAAAAAAAAAAAAGAACAGTACTAAGATATTCTCAAAGGACAAAGCTGCTTTCTCCAGTCATCTGCCCCTTATCTTTCTTGCCTCTACGCCTAGTGGCACAGCTAGCCAAACAATAGTAGAATAAGAGACTAAGGGAAAAGAAAAACATTGCAGATGTCTCACAAGCCTGAAACAGTTGCTTTAACCTGTAGTGAAAACTCAAATTTTGCACAATGTGGACCCAGAGTTACTCTAATACCTCTTTTCATTCAGAACATATTAGAGAGATTCCTCTGGTACATATCAGGATTTTAAAAATTAAAGTCTCCCCAAAACAATAAAAAGTATGTGAATGAAAGTAACTATCAATTCTTTTTCATGTGTTCTTTGCCACTCTCAAGTATTTGTTGTCTGGGCATTATTGAATGAGGTACGTTTTGAAAACCACAGCAGAAAGAAACAGGACAGTATTAACAACTCAGTGTCCTCTTTTGAAGTAGCTCTTTGCCATCTTTCTTTTTCTCCAGACCCTTGTGCCTTAAAGTTAGTCATTTAAAGTTATATCAATATATTTATGGAAGACAGCAGGGTAGTTAATATTTATTTGGATCAAACCAATTTACCCAATTGCCAGATTTTTGACTAATGCAGAATTCAAGTGAGTTTTAACCAAATAGAAATGGTCCATGGCTCTCCGGTCAAGATGCCACTGATGAATGTTCAAGCATTCCAGCACATGTTAAGCCAAACAACATTTTTAAAATTGAAGCTGACCAGATGCTCTGATCTTTGAAAAATTTCAAAGTCATATCATTAAAACTAAAAGACACTCAGTTTTCTAATAAGAGAAATATAGACCACATTTTCAAATAAAAATCTTCAGAAAAGGCATAAGCATAATGGGAGTCCTGGGGCTTTCTGAACAGAAAAAACAAGACTTTTTTGAATATTCACTGCTATGCTTTATTTTTTTTTACGTTTTAATAATAAATGCAACAATGAAATATTAGGGTCATATGTGGGAGAATTCTTCTATTACCACTCAAGGAGACTCAGCTGTATAGGAGAGTTTAGGGGATTCTAATCTTGAAATGAAGAAAGTGGGTTCATGCTAATTCAGCTCTGTGGGCGACTTAACCCCCTGTTTTCTTTTCCCTACATCAAAATGTCACCCTAAGCTTTCTTCTGTGTGATGTTTGTGAAATCAAAGTGTTTTTGTGTGTTTCTGAGGCTAAGAGAAAATGAATTCACTTTAAAACATGGTTTGTATTAGATCCTTCAGTGTCGATGCATTTACTTAGTACATGTTAGTGTACAGGTACCATCCTAGGACAGTAAGGAAGAAGTGATTTTACAAGCATCTTTTTTTTTTTTTTTCTTGCGGAACCAGGGATTGAACTGAAGACCTTTCACTTGCCAGGCAGGCACTTGTGCCCCTGAGCTATCTCCCCGGCCCCAGGAAGAAGTGATTTTAAAGGTATATGCCTGTAATTCCAGGCTAAGGCTAGAGGATCCCAAGTTCAAGCCAAGCCTGAGCAATTTAACATCTCAACAAGACCCTATCTCAAAGGGGCCTGGGAGATAGCTCCATGGCACAAGTGCCTGCCTGGCAAGTGCAAGGTTTTGAGTTCAAACCCCGGTCCCACCAAAAAAAGAAAAAGATGCTATCTCAAAACAAAACACAAAATAAAAGGGCAAGGGATTGCAGCTTATAGTGAAGGCTTTGGGTTCAATCATCAGTACCTCAAAAACAAGACAAAGCAACAAAAAGTATAAGCACAAAGAAGTTGGTAGACCTGTCTGACCGGTCTTTTAGTCTTTTGTTCTTTCTTCAGCATTGTGTTGAAAAAGACCTCTCTCCAGACACATGCAACCACCAATGCTGCTTTATACCTTGGATTAATTTATCATAATGCCACTATAATATACTCACAGCATTTGTGTGTGTGTGTGTGTGTGGCACTAGGGATTGAACTCAGAACCCTGCACTTGCCAGGAAAGCGCTTATTCTACTGAGCTATCTCCCTGGCCCGACTCACAGCTTTCTGCACATGAAAAAAGGTCACCATGGAGGGAATGCAGCTAAGTATCTTCATACTTTTGCCTCACTCATCAAATAACCAATGTACTATTTGTGAGTAATGCACAATATGAAGCTATCAGCTTGCTCACTAGGCTGAAAATACCAGCAAAATTTTTGCCCGCTAGTCGCCACCTACAGGGGAAAAGTAGTCTTCACATGGAACCGTGCTGCACTGTGAAAGAGTTTCTTAAAGCAGCAGGATTTCCCAAACTTTTAAAAATCTCAAGGTGAATTTATTTGAATACAAGTCCTACATAATAGGCTATTACATAATACCTTCTGCTGAAAATATGATCAAAGGAGGAAAGATTACAAAAGCCACAATTCACAGGTACCCTTCATTGGGACCCCTGTGTGTTGACATTCTAATTGCCAGAGAAACAGTTATAAGTAAAAAGCAGATGAAGTAATTTAAAAATATGTAAAACCACTAAATATTTATTGTTTTCAGTATGAAAAGCATGAGAGATTCACAAACTTGTACCTATAATACCATCACAATTTGGTTTTTGCAACTATTTTATTAATGTTTTGATTTATCAATTGGTATACTCAGCACATCTCTCACTTTTCATGCTTTAGAAAGCTCCCATAAAAATTTTATAGACAGAAATTTTTATGGAAGCTCTACAGAAAGTAACGACACATTTGGTTAGATAGTTCTTCTCTGTTAGAATTTGTTTTCTTTTTTTCCCCTGAAAGAGTACTACTCTTACCAAGAGTACTACTGCTCTAGACTACTACTATAAGAAAGGACATTATAAGAAATACCAATCTTTAAACTGTTTCCTCCCTGGACAAGATAGAAGCTCAGGATTTGTGGAGACTGCAGACCACTGCTCCCAGCCTTCCTTGCTGTTCCCAGCCTTCTTTGTGGCTGGGCCAGCAGACCCAACTCTAAGTGATGGGGACCTCAGCTGAGCCTTAGGCTGGTGAGAATGCTGTAGAGGCCTTAGGGGAGCCCCACACCTGCGAAGATGGAAGGGTGGCACTCTATACCCTGTGATAGTTCCTCATCACTTGAAGCATCTGGGCAGAGAATAAAATACACCTTGGGAGAATCTGCAGAGCAGTTGCTGGAGCAGACACATTTCGAATTGTATGAAATACCCTAGACACTATTCTTATATCCTTTACTTACATTTTAACAGATCTTTTTCACTAAGTTGGAAATCACTTTGTTTGAGTCTAGAACTATTTCCAAACTGTAACTGGAGACATCCAAAGACCCAGACATCCTTGACCCAGATCTCTAGTTACATCATGAACTCTGAGACATGAACCTTCATCAAAACAAAGAAAACACCAAGGCTACGATAAAGAAAAGGATTGGAAACATATACGTAATTACAATAAAGAAAATGCCAAGATCCTGGGAGACAAAAATGTGACCCCAAACGTGAAGACAGCAAGAATATATTTGACTTTTCAGGGGTATCCTATAATATACTTTCACAAGATTTATCGGAAGATAATTAACATCTTTACAGACACTGCTGGTAGCCAGTATTACCCTGGAGTTTTAGGTTTCTCAGTATTCTGAAAGGAATTAAATACTTTGATGCAGATGTATTTTATCTACAAGAAGTTCAAGAAGATCATAATGAAACAGAAATCAGACCACGTTTGAGATCATTGAGTTATCACTGTGAATAGAAGATGTGAATGGTAATGAACCATAATTGCCATGCCATTTGCTTCAAATGTTAGAAATTTTTACTTTTATCAGTGAACCCAGTACAATTCTACCACCCTTATATCACTGTCTTCAACAAAGAGAATACTGGGTTAGTTTTATTCTTGCAAGCCAAAACTGCTATGCTGCCTCTTCCACATCTGCTGTATAATCCAAGGTGAAGAGATATTAAGATGATTTAACTGGCAATGCTACTGGCAGAGATGTCCAGAGTTGCTCATCAGAAAGATGGTAGTTTCTGTCCTTTTGTATATGTGGTGACTTTAATTCTGTTCCTTGTTCTCCACTTTATAGTTTCACAAAAGACAGGGAAGTTGAATTATTCAGGGCTTGCTATAGGAAGGGTATCAGGTCAAGAATAGTCTTCACAAGGACAAAAGAATTTTACTTATTTCAGTTTGGCCCCCAAACTTAGGAATGCCATAGGACTGTGTTTATGAGATACAGTAAATACCAAAAGTAGAGAAGAAAGATGGTGACATGACACAGAGACAGCTCAATAAAAGAGGTCCTAGCAACAGCTAAAAAGTTATCTTCAAATTTACTGCAGCACTTGAGCTTGTCATCTGTTTATTTGCATTGCTTTCGTGACCCCGGAATTCTAAAGTGACCCCTTGCCATTTCCAAGGTGCCACAACTGTGAGTAACATTTTTTACTCTGGAGAAAAGGAAAAATGTCGTTGGGCACCCAGGAACTTTGAACTTTTGGCTTAGAACTTCTAGCTAGAGATAATACGCATATTTGAAACCTTTTCCTTTCTAACTTAGCTATGACCTGCACTTAAATATTTGCTTTCCTAGAAAAACAAAACCAGAGAGTTAAAGGGTTGGGAAAACAGGAGCATCAAGTCATGAGTACTTTCCATCAGTAAAGTTATGTAATAAATTGTTGTACTCAAATTATTGCCTCTGAAAATACTGTCATATCAATAGTCAGAAATAAATTTATACGGCTCACCAATACTATCAAATGAATCTCCTGAAACATTAACTCAATTAATTAGCCCATCAACAGAATTAACATGTCTGTTTCCCTTGTGCCCCTGCTCACACTGAATCATTATCATTATATGTCTGCTACCTTTATTAGTATATAATGGCAGCTCAAAGCAGCTATAATTTGCCTTGAATTTTATATAGGCTGAAGCTCTGCCAACCATTTATTCACATTCAACTGTCTCTTCATTGTGTCCAGTTGAATACTTTACTCCCACCTCAGCCTAACAAGGGCACCGAAGCTCTTGATTTTTATCCATCAAACTTGTTCCCAAGCTCAGACTGGCTCTTTCCCATTGAATAAATCTCACTCATCTTGACAAACAGGACTACCATTCATCTGGGCGCTCAGGGCAAAAACCTGGACTTACTCTTCTCTTCTTTGCTGATAGTTGGGGGCTTTCGGGCTAGCTCAGTGGTTTAAGCGCCTGTGTGGGGCAATCCCTGTCAGGCACAGGACACTGTGGTTTGGTCCCCACTCCCAGCCTCACCCTTAAGGCAATCTGAGCCCGCCCCCCCCCAAAAAAAAAAAAAAACACTTCCTTGTACTCCTTTGGCAAGTCCTATTTTGTCAGAGTAATCATTTTACTTTGTTTTAATTTTTCTTTTCCTTAGAACATGTTCACAGTTCATAATGACCAAACTCAGGACCTTGAGCTTGCCAGGCAGGGACTTATGCTGCTAAGCTATATCCCCAGCCCCAAATATGCAGGGGTTTTTTGGGGGGATAGTATGTGTACATAATGCAGCTTAATTTGTTTTTTTCATCTCCTTCACTTCCTGCACCATTTGGTCCCTTTCCCTTTTGCAAAAGATCCATCTTGGGCCGGCGAGATGGTTCAGTGGTCTAAAGTGCCTGCTTAGGAAAGCTCAGGCAACTGCAGGGACTGCGGTTCGATCCCCGGCACCACATGCTGCGCCAGCCCCACCACCAGGGCAGGCTGAGCCAGCCACAAAATAAATAAATAAAGAAACAAACGTAACTAAGCAAACAAATAAATAAATAAAATAAAATAATTAAAAAAAAAAAACAAAAGATCTATCTTCCTGTTTCCTAATGCCTTTTACTTTCTTCTATTTATATTTTAGTTTTTCACATAATATAAAGTTTGTGATATTTGAGATTGAGTGTCTGATTTATTTCACTTAATATTATGGTCTCTTATTAAGAAGTTTCTGCATGTCAAAAGAAATTACCAATGAGTAAAAGACAACCTACACATTTGGAAAAAATCTTAACTAATAAGCACTCAGACAAAGATCTTCTATGTAGAATTTATAAACAACTAAAAAACATTAGGGAGCCAGGCCTGGTGGCACACACCTGTAATCCCAATACTTGGGAGGCTGAGGTAGGAGGATTGGTGCAAGTTTCGGAGCAGCCTGGATTACAAAAGTGAGCTCAAGGCCAGCCTGAACTGCATAACGAGAATCTGTCCCAAAAAGACAAAAAAATAAAAATAAAAAATCATTAGGGCCCCCAAATTTACAGACGCAATCCAAAAATGGGCACCCAAGATGAATACACACTCCTCAGAGGAAGAAATACAAGAGGCAAATAAACACATGAAAAATGCTCCACATCACTAGTCATTCAGGAAATGCAAATTAAAACAACACTGAGATACCATCTCACCCCAGAAAGAATGACTATAATAAAGAAATCAACCAAGGGGCTGGGGAGATAGCTCAGTAGGATAAGCACTTGCCTGGCGAGCACAAGGGTCTGAGTTCAATCCCCAGTTCTGCAAAAAAAAAAAAGAAAAAAGAAATCAACCAACAACAAACGTTGGAGAGGCTGTGTTGAAAAAGGAACCCTTCTCCACTGCTGGTGGGAAGGCAGACTGGTGCAACCATTATGGAAAGCAGTGTGGAGACTCCTCCAAATCTAGCACTGGAAATCCTGTTCAATCCAGCTGTCTTCCTTCTGGGAATTTTCCCAAAAGAACTGAAAACATCATATCATAGTGATGTTTGTGCTCCTATGTTTATAGCCAGATAATTTGTGATAGCCAAATCTTGCAAACAACCAAAATGCCCATCACCTGAGGAATGGATGAAAAAGATGTGGTGTTTTTATACAATGGAGTATTACTCAGCCATAAAAAAAAATGAATTTGAAGCCTTCCTAGGTAAGTGGATGCAACTTGAAGCTATACTCATAAGTGAAATAAATCAGACTCACATGTGTCAATATCATATTGTCTCCCTAGTGTGAGAACTCAAAAGAAGAAATAAAAATGGAAAGGTAAAGGTATAACACAGCTAAATTGAAAGAGAGAACTTATGGATTAAACAACAAAGAGAAAGGAGAAAAGTCAGGAAATATGGCAGGGGCAAAACCATACATTTATATAAATAAGATGGTTAAGGTAATGGTCCTAAGAATTTCTATCAAGTTTTTGAAATTAGCAGTTAATGTGTGGAATTCTCACCCTG
>PVKN010028081.1:0-13344 GCA_004027915.1 Capromys pilorides
CCCAGCATCTATTTTTAAGCCCCAGCAGAGCTCTTTCTCCCATCTGTCTGTCTCCAGGGGCAATGCTTACCCTTTTGTGAGCAGCCTCCAGGCCCTGGGACCCCTTGTCCCCCAGAGGCCCCTCCACTGTTGCTATTTAAAAGCATCTTGATCCAGGCCAGAGAAAGGAGTAATTGGGGGCCAGGAGATGAAAGGCCCAGCCCCCCCACCGTGCGCTTGCCCCGGAGGTCAACAAAACCCTCCTTGTGGTCCTGCCAATTAGAGTCATGAAGGGGGGCCTCTGGGCCAGACAGGAGACGTGACTGCCCCCTCCTCCTTGGGTGAGCTGGGGTCACTGCTGCGGGCACACAGAGCCCCAGGCCGAGGGTCAGCCTGGGAAAGTGCCCTGGGCTGAGGTCCAGTAGCCCTGGGGACCGAGCTCACCCCACTTTGCTGGAGACAAGTCCACTGCTGCCTGTGGGGCCAAGTAAGTGCATGAGGGGAACTTGGCCCTCCGGGCAGCTGCCACACTGGTGGCCCTGAGGCCCCTGAGGCCAACAGTGCCTCTCAGTGACAGCGCAGTAAGTCGGCTGCTATGAAGGTCCTTTCTGGGCCCCCTGAGGCACATCTGTGGCCACCCAGCAGCTGGCCTGGGAACTGCAGGTGGCCCAAAGTGTGCCTGCTGGTTCCCCACCAGCTGCATCTCTGTCAGTGCTGGGTCACAGAGGACCCCTGGACATGATTTGGGGGTGTCAGCCCCTACATCCCAGTCTCAGCTGGACATGCTGCCCCCTGGCGTCTCTAGGCTCTCTTCTTCGATCCTCAGCTAGAGACAAAAAGAGTCCATTGGGCACTCACAGAGTAGAGGCGGGCATAGGCGGGCTGCCCGCTGAGCTTGGGGTCCCTCTCTGTGCCTGTGTCTCTCTCACTCTCTGTCTCTGCCTCTCCTGCCATCTTCTTTCTCTCATCTGTTTCCGCATCTGTGTCTCTGTCTGCTTCCATCCCTGTCTGCCAGACACAGCCAGCACCCGGGGGACTCCTTGGTGTGCTCCCCTTCACTGCAAACCACAGGCAGGGTGTGTGCCTGGGAGACCTGCCAGCTTGGGGCTGGGCTCCTGCACCCCTGGAGAAGGCTGCACTACCAGTGGGCAGACACCCTCTCTGCCCACCAGGCCTGGTCACACCTTGAGCCGACACCGTGGTCACTGACATCAGAATCGACCCTGTCTGAGCTCAAGCTCCCGCCTCCCACACTCACCCTGAGAGCCGCCTGGCTTGTTGCGGGCCAGCTGTAATCCACCTCCTACCTCTGCCTCTGTAGACGGCCTCTCATGCCAGCCTTCCTCTGGCCTGCAAGGATTGAGGCAGTGCCTGTGAGATGCCCAGCAGGTGTAAGTGCCCATGCTGGGCTCCTCTCTCTTCTCAGTGCAGCCTGGGGGCCTCGTGGAGACAGGAGGGAAGCCGCCGTCCCTGGGCGTGGCGTTGCTGGACACCGGGTGTGGCACTGCTAGGGTGGTTTACACTCAGCGTAGGGAATCTCCAAGCAGTGTGCCGTGACGCTGGTGCTGGTGCTGGCTGATGTTCCCCCGGCTGCACGCGGGCACCCTGCCTGGCCTTCTTTCATCTTTCTGCTTACAACCATCCCAAGAGGTGTGAGGCAACCTCTCTGTGCTGCTTAGATTTGCGTTTCCCCACACTAAAGGAGATTCTTCAGTATCAGTAGTTTTCAGGGACCTGTTGGCTATTTGTATATGTTCTTTTGAGAATGTCTATTTGGCTCATTTGCTCATTTTAAAAATTGGATTATTTGAGTTTTCTGATTTCAGTTGTTTGTTTGAATGTTAGCTTCTAAAAAGACATTTGACTTTCAAATATTTCTTCCAAGTGTTAGGTTATTTCTTCACTGCTCGTTGTTTCCTTTGCTGTTTGGAAGCTTTTGTGCTGGATGCAGTCCTAGGTGTCTGTCTTTGCTTTTGTTGCCTGTGATTTTGCAACAGTAGCCAATTGTCTTAGTTACTTTTTTCTTGTTGCTGAGGTGAATACTTGACACTCAAAATGAAGGAAGGAAAGGTTTATTTAGCTCACAGTTACTGGAGGTTTCAGTCCATATTCGGCTGGCCCAAGGCTGAGTGGAACAGGGCAGAGAGCATCCAGTTCATGGTGATGAACAGCAACAAATGGCAACAGAGGCAACCGACCAACCAGGGCAGCAGAGAGCAAGAGCCAGAATCTGTTTCTCTGTCTCTCTTTATATTGCACTCAGGCTCTCTGCCTCAACCTATCCACCTTAGGCCACACCCAGAATAATCCCAGAAATACTCCGTCCCATATCCCATCAGTACTAAAACACAGAATCCTAGTGGACCATGAGTCAAGTCTCAAACTCTAGAAGTCCCCACCCCATGATTGCATGAGGCTTTGCGGGGACAACTAGACATAAACCGTAACACCAATAATAATCATCATAATAATTAATAAATAATAGTACAGTGATAACAATGACGATTAAATAATTGCTTGAACCAGAGTTGACAGATTTCCTCTTACACTTTTTTCAAGGATTTTATCATCTCAGGTCTGATGCTGACAGTTTTAATGCATTTGAATTGAGTTTTGTATATGGTGTGAGATAACATTTTCAATTTTCTGCATGTGAACATCCAGTTTTTCCAACACCATTTACAGAAGAGATCCATTGGGTACACTCAGCAATTTTATCCAAAATCACTTCGTCTGATATGCACAGGATTATTCATGAACTCTCTGTCCGATTGCATTGGTCAATGAGCCTGTTTTTATGCCGGTATTGCTGCAGGTAGCTGAGTTAGATAGGAATGTTATAGGCAGTCAGACAGGGCTGGCGCAGACAGCCTGCTGTGGGCCAGACCTCCAGGTGAAAGACCGGAGCAATGTGCCCACGCGCCTCCCCAGGGGTAAACATCAGGGGCTGATCTTCTAAATAAGTCTCTATTACCTTGGGAAAGCCAGGCAGAGTCATTAACCCTAACCCTAATAGAACAGTGCCAGTTCTGTATTCATGCTTCCCAGTTTGATCCTAATTTAATTATTACTTTTTGAAAATCTATGCATTTGGTACAGGATCTCACTGCACAGCTCAAACTTGTAACGATCCTCCTGTTTTCAGCCACTCCAGTGCTGAGATTACAGGTGTGCACTGCAATGCCTGGTCTTGGTGGCTGGCTCAGTGCACCTCGGGGATGGGGTCAGTGCCGCATGTGGAACTGGGGATCAAACCCAGGACCCTGAGCTTGACTAAGCAGATGCTTGTTCTGCTGCTTGTAATATTACTGGTTGACCATAGATTTGTCCCGCCTCATGCCCCACTTCATGCCCGCCCTGTGAGTTGCCATGTTTTTTACCTTACACCTCCCTCACTACACAGTTTTGCTCTATAAAATCCCTAGAAAAAGGCCTTGGCCACATGCTTAGGTTCCCTTCTGTGCCTGTCATCATTATTATTATTATTATTATTATTATTATTATTATTATTATTACTGCTCATCCTTCCCTGGGGTTGGGGCTGGCACAGCATGTGGTGCCGGGGATCAAACTGTGGTCCCTGCAGTTGCCTAAGCAGGGGCTTTAGACTGCTGAGCCATCTCGCTGGTCCCTCCTGTGCCTGTCTTAGGGAGAAGCTTTCTCTCCTCCAGTAGCTATATTCTGCTCTTGTCCTCTATCATCCCTAAAATTCTGTTTTAGAGAACACAAACCTGTCCCAGGTCTCTTTCAGGTTGGCAGTTTCTTTCCCCTATATCCGCATCACAATGTTTTAATGACCACAGCTGTACGGCAGGTTCCGAAATCAGACAGTATGATGCCTCCACCTGGTTCTTTTTGCTCAAAATGGTTGTGGTTCTTTAGCTATTGAATATGAATTCCAGCATTTTTTTCTATTTTTGTGAAAAACAAGACATTAGAATTTTGGCATGGAGTGGATTGAATCTGTCAGTCACTTTGAATAACGTGGACATTTTTACAACACTCATTCTACCAATCATGGGAGGTTATCACAGAGTACCTTAGAATGTTTTTGTGTCTCGCCCACCTTTTCATCTGTGTTTTATAAACCTCAGCGCATGGTCTTTCGCATTCCCGTTTGCACCCGCTCTTCTTCCGTCACCTGTGCTTGTGGCGTACAGAGCTGGCCTTCCGGGTACGGAGCTGCCACGTGCAGAGCCCACTTTAATCAACTTTTGCGTCTTCCCTCCCTCTCTTGACCCTCTTTCCTATGACAATTATCTATCTCCCTACTTCCTGTCTTCAATTGTGCTCTTTATTTATAAGCTTGGTTTGTCAGATAAGAGAACCCGTGTGGCACTTAAGCTTGTGTGCCTGATTTATTTCACGTAACAGTGGGGTTTAGGTGCACCCATTTTCCTACAGATGACTCAAGCTTGTCTTCATCTATGGCAGCACAGGACCCCTTGTGGTATGGCATGTGCCTAGCTGTCTCCCCAGAGCCTCCTGCAGCCACTGGGGGCTTGGGTTTTTTAGAAGTGGTTCAATCCAGAATTTACAATTGACTCATGGTTCAATGCTGGGGTTAGGGGGATGAGCAATACACCTGCCCTAGGGTAGGGAGCCTGTATACAATATAAGGGACAGAAAGAGGCTTGTCCCTGGTCTCTCCCCTCTTGTTTTTTCTGTCTTCTTCTGCCATGCATGACTGTCCCTCTGCCATGTGCAACTCTGCCTTGGAGCCAGTGAATTATGGACTGAAACCTTTACAACCTCTGAGCTAAAAAAAAATCTTTTCCCCCTTTAACTTTAGGTGTTGAGTATTTTGTCTCAGTAAAGAGAGAAAAGTAATTAAGACACCACTGTATGTAAATATCACATTTTTTTAATCCACTGATCTGTTAGTAGACACAGAGGCTGCTCCTAATATTTAGATATTATGAACTGTTCTGTTGTAAAAATGGGTCCACATGTACTATGATAATATGATGTCTTTTACTCTTTCAGGAAGATACCTAGATGGAAAATAGCTGGATCAAATGGAATTTCTGGTTTGAGTTTCTTGTGGAAGCTCCACACTGAGCTCCATAGTGGTTGTAGCAGTTACACTCCCACCAGTAACGGAATGGGGGCTCTCCCCCTCCCCCCACAGCCTCTCTAGCATTTTCTGATTTCTTGATCACGGCCATTCTTTTTGAGGTAAGATGGAATCTCAGTGTTGTTTTAATTCATATTTCCCTAGTGACCAGAGAGGTTCAACAGTTTTTCATGCATTTATTGGCCATTTATATTTCTTTTGCTGCATGTCTATTCATTTGTATATTTTTTAGGATTCTTTCATTTGGGAGAATCTAATTTTCTTGAGTTTTTTTGTATGTTCTAGCTATGAGTTCTTCGTCTGAGAAATAGGTGGCAATATTTTTCCCATTCCGTACATTGTCTCTTCACTTGGTTGTTTCGCCAGCTGTGTAGATGCTTTTAAATTTGATGTAACTCCACTTGTTGATGGTGGGTACTCTTTTCAATGTAACTGCAATTCTGTTGAGGAAGTCCTCGCCTATACCTATGACTTCAATAGTTTTATCTGTTATTTTAAGTGGGTGTATTTTCCTAATTTCTTTTCCAAATAGTTTGTTGTTAGTTGTCTGTCACTTTCTCATCTCTGGGGCAAACTTCCTGACATCCATAATCTAAAGGCAGAGAGATTTATTGCAGCTCATGGTTTTTAGAGGACTCAGCCCGTCGTCAGCTGTCTCCAGGGAAGGAAGGGCAGAGAGGTAGGGCCTGGCTGGGCAAAATGCTTCGTACATACCAGCATGACAGGGAAGCCGCGAGAGAACGGGGAGGGTGTAGGGAGACAGACCCTTGCGGGGCTTGCCCCAGGGCCTGGCCTACTCTGAAAGCTCCACGCTCTCTTCCCACACCCCGCGCCCCAACTCCGCCTGCTTCCTCTGGTCGGGCTACACCTCCACGTAGCACATTTGGCCTGAACTCAGAGTGGACTCATTCTCTGATGAGTAGAGCACCCCCAGATCCAATTACTTTCCGAAAAGCCTAACCTTTGAGTTCATGAGGCTTTGTGGGAGACAGTCTAGAACTGAGCCAGGACATTACTATGCATAGAAACACAACTCATTTTCCCATATTGACTTTATAGCCTGTGCCTTTTAGATTTTGGTGGAGCCTTTAGGGCTTTCTCTAGTAAGACCACACTGTCCTGAACAGAATTTCACCACTTCCTCTCCTACTTTTCCCCTCATTTCTCTGGCTTAGTTGTTGCAGATGTGACTCCGGAGATTGCCCTGAAGGGAGGCAGCAGGCAGCCCTCGGCCTCACTCAGCCATTGGAGAGGCTGTCCAGGGCCTGGTGCTGCCCTGAACCCGGCAGAGAAGCAGTCCTTGGGCCTCCCTCTGGGGCTGAGCTCTTGCTTTCCTTTCGAGCTCCCTTCATCCCATTTCTCTGATGAGTAAGCTGGCACCTTGACCCCCTAAGCCCAACCACACAGAATATGACCTTATTTGGAGGTGTGCTTTTCACAGAAGAAAATGAAAATGAGGGTATTAGGGTAGACCCTCATGGAGTGTGACTGAGGTCCTTGTAAGAAGGAGAAGCGTGAACACCAGGACAGACCCATGGAGTGACAAAGACTGTTGTCGCTCAGAGGGGGGGCCTGGGCAGAAACAGCATACCTGTGAGTGAGTCTGAGATGGGACAGATCTGTTGGTGGCTGCTCTTGGGGTCCCAGAGTGAGGCCTGAGAGCTGGCTGCCCCACAGGAAGTCTTTGTCATGGAGTGCACCCAGCAGGCTGTGCGCTCCCCAGTGGGAGCTCCCCTGGGTCCCCATCAACAGTTGGGGACTTTGAATTCTTCTGTCATATCTGCCCTTTGATGTACCAAGGCCTCTAACTGGCTGCCTACTCCATTATCGAGGGCCGAGGGCTGCTTCTGCACTCCAGAGCCGTACACTGAGGGGGCCACTAGAGGCGTGGAGTCGTTCAAGTGAGGAATTGAATCAATTTTAGCAGCAATCTGCCAGACCCAGTGCAGAGCGTCCACAAAACCTTCGGCTGTCATGCCCACCAGAACACTCTGCCCCTGTACCAGCTCCGCCATTACCACCACCACTGCCACCGCTCGGCTCCCAGGTCCGGCCTCCCGCTCCGCTTGGGCATGTGTAGCCAGAAAAATGTTTACTGTGTGTAGTGTATCTTGTACAGATAACATGTATTTTTAAAAGAAAAGACAACGGAATCGAAGCTATTTTTGCTTGCATTTTTAATTGATCTGAGGCACATTCCATTTGAAATGTACTGAAGTTAGTTTCTGGTTTTTCCTCCTTATTTTCCTTATGATGCTTGAAATCTCTAACTATTAAAAAAGAATTGGAGAATGTTATGCATGTTGTTTTTTTAAAAAAGTGTTCTTTTTATTTGACTGACAATTCATTTTATACTCTATATAATGAAATTCCCACAAGCCACTGGTCTTGTGGACACAGAAAAAAAAAAAATAACAATTTGGGACTGTGGAGATGAGGGCCAGCGGCACCGGCTTGGACTCTACCCCTGCAAGAGGAGTTTTCCACAGCTTGGAGCTGTCCCTACAGGGAGGTGATGTGTGGCCCGAGGACATCTGGGATCTTCAGTGTTAGGATTCATGTCCCTGGAGGAACAGCCAGTCACAAATTAGCTGTAAACAAGTCAAAAAGGCAGGATTCAATTTCCCTCTGAGTGCAAATGGATTTGTAGATGTAAAGTGGTCTGGATAAATTTTAAGATAACTTGGACCCTGGCTTAGGCAGGCTGCTGAGGACCTGGGGACAGGCAGATGCCAACCACAGCAGGGTGTCAGCTGGGAAGTCTGAATTCCAGGAGCTGGCAGCATGAAGCTGCCAAGTTCCCTCCGTGGGTCTCCCAGCAGCCCACATCGCAGGTGGTATGCCCATGATGCACAGTAGTCCTGACCACCTCCCAGACAGGGTGCAGCAAGGACCTCAATGCCGAGCCCTTTCAGCACAGTGTCAGTTCCAGGGGTCCTGGGGAGCCCTGCAGAGACCCAACAGCTCCAGAGAGGCACAGCTCGAGCAGAGGCCCAGGGAAGGCAGATGCTCCCTGGGGCCAGGCTCACTGCGGTGGCTTATGTCCAGGCATGGGGAGCACCAGGCCTCCCCCGAGGGATGTGTTCCACCGTGGTCCCAGGCATACAGCTGGGGTGCGGGCAGCAGGCAGCACATGGTGTTTCCAGCCTGCAGCCTGGGTGCACCAGGGTGTGGGCCATGAGGACCTCGTGGTATAACGGGCTCAGCTAGGAGCGCTGGCACCCCAGCCCTCGAATTTCTGTCCTGCCCCTACCACAGCATCCTGGGGTCTGGCCTGATGGCCCCAGAGGCTCTGGCCTGCTGGTCCAAGAACTGCCTTCTTAGGGCTGCCTTCCTTGGGGGTGGCTGTGGGTCATCCAGGGCCATTTCCTCTTGACAGGGGATGGTGAAAGAGGAGGGGGCAGGGAAACACAGGACTGTGAGATTAGTACTTCTCAGGTGTGCTGAGATGGGTAGGACCCACAGGACACCAGGTGACACTCCCCCCACCCCCCATACTGAGAGGGCCGAGCCCACTCGCTGGCTCTCTTGCTCTTGCTTGAGGTGGGAGTTTTGGGCCCTGCACGGCCCTTTCTCCTTCGTTCGCCCCACTGTGGCTCATTCCCTGCCTCTGATTGCTCACAGTGAGCATGCTCGGCCCTGTTGCTCCCTGTTGGTGAGCTGTGTCCTTCTCCCTCTGCAGGTGCACTCGTGTGGCCTGGGACTCTGTCCTGCTTCTGCAGTGTGCTTCAGGCTTCTCTAGGGTGACATCCTCATCCCTCTGGACCACACTGCAGCTTGAGGCCAGCCCAGATCCACCCCGTCTCCCTCCCTCCCTGGGGAGAACCTGCAGCTGCTGGAAGCTATGACTACACCCCTCACTTCCCTTCATCTCCCCATGGACGGCCCTTGGCCTGCAAGGGCCTTTGTCCATCGCATGGGAGGTGGGGGGGAGACAGAGGCTGTGTGGAGGACCCTGGGGGCAGGGCATTGGCACAGTTGAGGAGCTAACACTAAATCTGGGGTGGAGATGCGCAGACAGGAGGGCGTGAGAGCCTCTATCAGGATCTGCGGTGCTCGCGGGTAGGAAGCCGCTGTGGTTTATGCCTGGCTGCCCTCACAGCCTTGTGCTCTCACAGGTGGGGCTTTCAAAAGGTGGCTGAATCACGGGGACCTAGCGCTACATGTGCCAGTACGAGGGGGACTCTGGCTAGAAGCGGCCAGCGTGTTCCAGGTTTCTTTCATGTGGACCTCTGCACCTGTGGGAGTCGTGTCACCACCTGAAGAGCACAGGGACTTCCCTGTAGCTGACCCCAAAGAAGCACTGTGTGTAGACTGCCCAGCAAAGCTTTCGAAATAAATATTTAAGGAGTGGAACAAACTACGAGCAAATACCGGAGCACAAGCCAGCGAAGTCAGGAAAGTATATGCTAATCGAAGGAAAAAATTCAATGGAGAAATTGAAATAAATTTAAAAGACAGAAGTCCTTGAGCCAAAGAATACAATGACAATATGTACATTACAATAAAAGCCTCATTGGCAGAACTGATCAAGCAGAACGAAGAATCTGGGAAGTCAGTGGTGAATTATGGGAAAGCTTACAGTGGCCAAAGCGCAAGGACAAGACTTGTTACAGTCAGCAGGATCTATAGCACGACAAAGAAGCCTGACAGTTGAAACGCAGAAGTTAAAGAAGGAGAATTAAAAGAGAAAAGCAGCGGGCAGCATCTGAGGAGCTTCCGTGAGGCCAGTGGAGGCTTTCCCAGGAGAGCTCACGTTGCCCAGGAGAGAGGAACAGTGTGGGGACGCCTCGGCGATGCGCACCTGCAGTCCCGTCATCACCCTGGGAGGCTGAGGTGGAAGAGACTTCGGGCCCACCCTGGGAAACTTAGCCAGATCCCATCTCAGAGAAGAAACAAGTTCAGCAAAGCCCCAAATCTTCCCCAAACAAAAACTGGAAGAGTTTGTCACCTTAGACCCACGCTACGGCAAGCACCTAGGGATGCTGCTGACGCCGAAGGAGGACAGTACTTAGTCACGTGGAAGATATGCAGGAATAAAACTGAGGGGCGAAGAAGCCACGGCCCAAGACGGGAAGCGCTGGCAGTGTGATGAGGGCATTTACCACCGCACCTGTGTATGAAGAGTGAAAGATAACAGGACTGTGAATAGTCCCAGCCGTAATAACTCTTTTTCTTTGCTGCAATAATTCTTTCTTTTTGCCATAATAATTCTTAAGGAACATACAACATAAAAAAGATGTAAACCATAACCCAAACTTAGAAAATGTGGTGGGGAAGATAATAACAAGGTATAGAATTTTAAAATTAAAAATTAAGTTGTTCTAGTTTAAAATTGCCTGTTGCAACTCTACATGTTTATGTTAGCTTCAGGATGGTCCCAGAGAAAAGACCTGCGATAGATGCACAGCAAGGAGTCAAACAGCATTAGAGAAAATCTAACAACAGAGGAAGATGGTCCACGAGGAAGAAAGGAAGGAAGGCGCTGCAAAGCACCCAGAAAACGGCTGCTCAAAGCAGTAGGAAGTCCTTGCCTACTGATAATTACCTTGGCTGCAAATGGATTGGATTTTCCAAGCAAAGCATGCAGGGTAGCTGAATTTATTTTTTTAAACAAGATCTAAAGGGCCAGGCAGATAGCTCAGCAGACTAAAGTGCCTGCTTAGGCAGATGCAGAGACCAGGGTTAGATTCCCAGTCCTGCATGCCATGCCTGCCCAGGGGCATGCTGACATAACAAATGAGACTGGGCGTGGTACTCCCAGTGTTTGGGAGGCTGAAAACTGGAGGATCACTACAAGTCCAGTCTGTGTAGTGAGACCCTGTAGACTTTGTACTAAATACATTTAAAAAAAAAATTAAAACAAAACCAAAAACAAGACTGAACTGTACACTAACTATGAGAAATGCACTTCACATTTAAAGACATACAGAACTTAACATTGAAGAGATAGAACAAGATGTTCCATGTGAATGGGCTCCAAAATAGAGCAGGAGTAACCAAGCTTAGGTTAAATAGAGTTTACGAAAAGTATTGTGAGAGGAGAAAGAGGGAGGGAGGGAAGAGGGAGAAGGAGAGAGGACTGGGGGAAGGAGGGATGGAGGGATGGAGGGAGGGAGGAAAGGTGAGGGGAGAGGGAGAGGGAGAGAGAGTGAGAGTAACAGAGAGACAGAAGAGGAGGAGGGGGAGGAGGGGAGGCAAGGGAGGGAGAGAGAGAGAGAGGGAGGGAGAGAGAGAGAGGGAGAGGGAGTAATAATTATCCAAGATAGTCACAAGTAGCAAGAAAATTAAGAGTCCTGCCTGGGCAGTTTACCGAGACCTCAGTTCAAAAATTTGAAAATATAGGAAAGAGTGCTGGGTATGTAGCTTATTGGTAGAACACTCCTCATTTCAATCCCAGTACTGAAAAAAAAAAAAAAAAAAAAAGATATGGGAAGAGAAAAACAGAAAAAGGAAAGGATTATCCTAGTGCTAAAGGGGTCAACTCATCAACAAGATTATACATATATATATATTTCAAGATCAGAGCACCTAAGTAAAGCAGATACTGATAGATCTGAAGAGAGGGGCGGCCTCCCCGCAGTGGTGGATGCCCTGCCACGCTAACTCCGGTGTCAGCTCAAGTGGGCAGCACCTGGCTGGCGGCTCAGCGGAGCCCTGGGTGCGTCAGCATCTGCCTGACTGACTCCGGGAAGAT
Source organism: Capromys pilorides (assembly GCA_004027915.1). Taxonomy (NCBI): domain Eukaryota; kingdom Metazoa; phylum Chordata; class Mammalia; order Rodentia; family Capromyidae; genus Capromys; species Capromys pilorides. Next base: position 11,754 of record PVKN010028081.1, read on the forward strand.
GCAAGCCCCGCTCAGGCGTGGGGGCGCCACCCACAGGCTTGCCGCCTGGGTGGGGACAAAGGGCAAGAAAAAGGCAGTCGCCTTCCGTTTCTTAGAAAAACCCCAGGCTTCGCCATCGCCTCTGGAAACTCATCCCTGGGCCCCAGGGCAGCCCCTCAGCCTCCCTGACGCGGACTTCGCGGGCTCTGCAGTGAGCCCCCGGCCTTGGACCTTCGGCACTGGCTCTCCAGTGCACCGAGGTCTTTGGCAATCTTCCACCCCTGCCTGTGCAGGCAGAAGCTGTGGCCTGTCATGTAACCCTTCGCACATCACCTGTACCTCTAGGTCTCCCCTCACCTATTTATATTATACATTATGCCATATTTTCTTGAAAATAGGACGTGCTCAGAAAATGAGCCCTAGCATGATTTTTCGTGATGTTCCTAATACAAGCCAGAGTCTCTCCCTAAAATAACTAAGTATTTGATGTCTTTAGTGGAGATGTAAGCTCCTACATAATCAGATGAATCTGAAACCTACTGCTCAATGATCAACCCGAGTGCAGACGCAGGGCATGAAAAGCACCTGCTCTTGATAATAAGCAGACGCTCTCGTGGTCAGCAGGAATCTTCGTGATGTAATATGTCATGTGTCGTGACAGATGTACTGCGCGCACTCTTTGGAAAGCAAAGTGTTCGCAACACTGGCGTCTTCCATGTTTCGTTGCCTTTGTGTGGACCATCGCGCTCAGCGGTCATCACATTTGTTGCTACTCGGCCCCCCTCTCAAGCCTTCTGCAAACACTGGGCTTAATGGAGACTGAGAAGCCCACCCTGCAAGAGGCCTTGAGGTGGGGGGAGAAGCCATGGGACGGAACCACAGGCAGCTGCATCGCCAGCGGGGGCCCAGTGCCCATACAAGGAGAGCTCTGTGCCTGGACAGGAGATGGGGGCCGATGGCCCTGCAGGACAAGGAGTCACAGGGAACTCGGGCTGGAGTTCAGGGTTGGGAGAGTTACAGTGATAGTCCAGAAGAAAAGGATGTGACTGCATTTGAGTAAATGCAGATTTATGTTAAACAATGAATACATGTAGATAGTTGTGCATGAAAAAAAAAAAAAGACAACCCTGAGAAGAAGGCCCATTGTGTTTTCTGGAACAAAAATTAATATAAGACCTGATCTTATTTTCAGGGAAAGTGCATATGTATTCCTCTTGTGAACCCTAAAACATCGGGGAACTTAATACCTCACTGTCACCAGCGGACAGATAATCCAGAAAAACACTGGATTTTAACAGTGCTTTTGACCAACCAGATGTAATCGGCATACACAGAACACTCCAGCCAAAAGCACGTCTGGAACGTTCTCATATGTTAGGCCGCAAAATAAGTCTTAACAAATTCAAGAAGCTTAAAATTATATTAAGTAATTTTTCTGACCACAGGAGTTTGAAACTAGAAATCAAAAATGGGAAGAATTTTGGAAAATTAACAAGTATGTGGAAATCAAATAACATCCTGAACAACTATGGGTCTAATAAGAAATAAAAAAGGAAAATTTAAATTATATTGAGACAAATAAAAATGGAAATACAGCCTATCAAAACTATGG